>NIPQ01093125.1:0-15605 GCA_002806875.1 Lepidotrigona ventralis hoosana
CGAAGGGTCGCGTCAAAGGGACGCAATAAAGCAGATTACGTCGCTTATGTATTCGTTCGTTGATGGAAAGATGAGAAACGCCATTGCTCAGAGACAAACGTCGCTGCGAAAGCGAACTTTCACGTAATGCCGTTCGGCGAGTCTGCGATTTATTAATAATCTGCCGGCAGGAAAACGAACGCGGCCGAAGTGGATAAAGGCACAAGTATAAAGCTCGTCGATCTACGAACAGTCAAAAAAGCGGGCGAAAAAAAAAGAAGAGAAATTTCTAATCGAGAAACTGCAACGAATTCGCTACACGAACATTTATAGGAGAAGAAAGAGTATTGACATATTTCGAGAATTGCGAGAAATTTTGATGCATTTGTTGAGAAACGGTCTACGGACACGTAGGGAGGAGGCACGAAGTTGAGAAACGAGATTCGATAAGGATCACGGAACAGAGAGTGTAGAGTGTAGCAAACGACATCAATATCGACGTTTACATGCCTCGAGTCGACCTAGCGGAATCTACGAGGCGCAAAAACGCGATCCGTGACGATTGCGTTGAAGCGAGAGACTAGATTTCCAACAGAGGGTTGCACGGTAAATCGTCACGGTGTGTGGATTGGGGCGAATTCTCGGCTACATCGGCGGACGACCGTCGGTGGGGGCCGCCAGCATGTCGCAGTCCGGCTCAGGAGGGGTGAACGACAGTCAGGGCCAGAATCAGGTTGGACAAACGATGGAGAATCAACAGACAGCGTGTCAGAACGGCCGGGCCGAGCCGCCTGCCGATAATGCCAAGCAGGATTTGTCCAACGGCTTTGAAAATCGTACCATGGAGTACGACAGATTCTCTCAGGACAGGGCTAAGCAGAATCAGTCGGCTGGCCACAATCAGGAGCAACAGCAACAGCAGCAGCAACAACAACAACAACAACAAACTCAGCAAACAGGTCAATATCTGACCTGTGGAAGGAAGCAACCCGTGGTCGGTGTTCCCGAGGACAGACATCCGCCTACTGGACAACTTCCGCCCCAGCAATACGGCCAGGAGAAGTCTGCCCTCGAGAGGACGCAACAAGTCTCTCAAACTAGCACTCAAACTCTGCCGGTTCAAGCGCAACCTCAGTTCATGCCTGATTACGATCAGACTCAATACACGCAGATACGAAGCCAGTTCGAGGTGAGACCTCAGCAGATGTATCCTCAGCAAGCTCAGTACGCCGAACGAGCCGGTTACGTGACGAGGGACGTGACGTACAGGGATCCCGCGCTCTATCAAGGAGGCGCAGCGAATCCGATGTTCACCGGGCAAGGTCAGTACGTGACCGTGCAACACGGATCGCAAATGCCTCCTCAATCGGCCAGCCCGCAGCCACCTTACTTTTCAGGCGTTGTCGTGCCTCAGCCACCGCCTAGTTACGCTCAGTTCAGCGCGCAACCCCAATACTCTTACACCCAGTACCCTCAAACGGTCATGAACGCGGTACCATACGCCGGGATGTATCCGACTCAGCAGTTCGGCCAGCAATCGCCGAATCCGCAACGATTCTCCCAGGAGTTGGGACAGTATCAAACTCAACCGATCATTCAACCGATCGCCCAGAACGTGAGCCACGGCCTCGCGATCGCGACTACGGAGAGGCCCAGTCGCGGACCGAAACCGATGGTCCCTCCGCGAGGCAATTCCAAAATTACCCACGACACGGGCCACAGAAAGTCGGCGAGCGTGGACGTTCCCGGCCTGCAGAAACCGAAATACGATCCGAATCAGAATCCACCGTTGCAAGAGCAGCCGATCCACCGCAGCGACGGGGCGATAATCGTGCAGGGGACGCAGATAGTAGCCGACGCGCAGGACAGAAGATACCTAACGGCCATCAATCAAAACCCAAGGACGAGACAGGACGGCCTGTACGTCGACACGAACGGGGATCCGCCTGGCCGAGAGAAACTGTGCGAGCCGGATTGCGGCTTGTACGTGACCACGAGGCCCGAACACAGGAAATCCATCTCCGTGGACGTTACGTCGAGCTTCCAGCGTCGAAACGACACCATCACGTTCACGTTCCCTGGCGATAGCAATCAGGAGATATTAATGCCAGCGAGGAAGCCCGGTGGATCCATGGTGGATCCGAAACGAGTCGAAGCCAACCAAGTGTACCCGCCTGATCAAAGGCGATTGGATACGAGCTTGAGAGTATCGCCGATGGCTTTCGATGCGAGACAGGAGAATAGAAAGAGCATAGGAGCCGATAGAAAGCCCGAATGGGGCAACGTAAGCCCTAATCAAAGAGTCACCATGCCGCAAGAGAACAGACGGTCCGATTACTTTGACGAGCACAGGAGGTCCCCGATGACCATAGAAGGTAAGAGAATCGAGGATGTTAGAAGGTCTCCCATGCCATTCATGCCGATCCGCGAGGGATCCGCGGATCGTGCCGGGCAGAAGAGCCCATCGTTTGTGAATCAAAATTTCGAGAAAACCAGGCAAGAGTTGACGATATGGGCCGAACAGCGGCAACGGCAGGAGCACGAGAGAAACATCATGCAGAACCAAATGCTCTCCACCAGCCCGCGTTCGCGTAATCAGTCCGAGGAGAGGAGAGATCCCAGACAAATGCATCAGGCGGACGAACGCAAGGAAGCCAGAATGACTCAGTCGGCCTTTCAACCTATACCGAATATCAGCCAGAGGACCATAATGGAGCAACGTCGACATTTACGACACGTGAGTGCCGATCTAACCAAGCACATGGAACTCTCGAGGAAGGAGTTCGACGAGCAGCCCATTAGCGGATCCGTGGCGAATCTCGGGCCGCCTGCTAGCACGGCTCCTTCTCAGAGAGCCAGTCCCAATATATGCCACCAATACCCAGCCCTCAGCGAGGCCAAGTTGGACACCAAGACTGTCCTCACCGTGGTAACGGACTTTGGTGAGACCTGTTTGGACAAACCGATCGATCAAGTTGACCACATAATCCACAGCCATCGTAAAAGTCACAACATCTCGAGTAGCTTGCTGACTCACAGCAAGAGCCAGAACGACAACCTTCAGGGCCAACTGGAATGCCCTGGGAACGAAAAAGCCGACGGCTTGACGCCGCAGCAGCAACAACTGCAGAATCAACAAAGCCTCGATCTAATCTCCGAGAAGCTCAGCCAGTTCGAGCGTCAGCAGAGCGACCTTCAAGCGAAGCTGCAGTGTCTTCAGAATCAGAATCAAATCCTCGACAAAGTGGCGCAATTTCAGCATCAACAGACCGACCTGCAGGCCCGTCTGCAGAGCCTGCAGGCGCAGAACCAGCTGTGCGACAAGTTGCAACGATCCGCCGATTTCCAGCCGCACACGATCGGAAATGAAATTCACCAGACGCAGTCCAACTCGCTGCCCAACCATCAGGAACAGCCGACCGATAAGATCTGCACGTCGCAGAGCCAGAACACACAGTCGCACAGCCATCATCAAACGTTGCTGGCCGCGTCCTACGCGCCAAACTCTAATCATCAATCCTGCCAATCGTCCGTCTGCGAGAAACTATCGCCCAGGCTTCAACACGATACCAGCGACCCGAATTCTATTCAAGCGGCGAACATGTCGCAGATGCCACTGCCGTGTCTACCGCAATTCGAACGCGCCGACACGTCGCGTACCTCGTTTTCGCAGTTCCACCGGCTTCAGTGCCAGATCGACGGCCACGAGGGCGGTTCAGCGCCGTCCAGCGCTGCGTCCACCGCCTCGTTCACCGGGACGTTGAAGAAAGTACCTCCGGAGAAACCACCGAGAACTTCGCTGATCGTTCAGTCGCCGGAGTCAGAGGTAAGGTGCTCGCAGCCGATTGAGAAATTTTTGTTCTGCATGGTGTCGCGATGCCGTAGTTGGCCATGAATTAGTCTTGCGATTAGATAAAATTTCAACACCTGTATTTCGCGAGTATTTTGCACGAGCTCTCTCTCTCTCTCTCTCTCTCTCTCTTTTCTAAATTCCAAGTTAGTATGGAAATCTATTGCAGTAGAAATGCAGCAGAATTACCGCGAGAACCCTGCAAGATTTATTTCACGCGTGGCAGCACGCTTCAAGCGTAGAGGAAAGCGAACGGCGATCCGTAGCGAAGAGACACTCGAACGATCAAAGTTACTTGTTTTCCAATAATCCCTTGGAAAGTTAAAATCCGAGTACCCTGAAAGAGGTTTGTCGCGATGCACGAAAGAAAAGGGGAGGAAATTCCGCGTTTTTTCCGACGTTGGTTTTTTAAAAAAAAAGTGGTGACGAGGAGGGGGAGAGAGAGAAAGAGAGAGAGACCGGGTGACCTGGCCGGAAAGGGTAGGCAGATAGAGATCTCCGCTTGCAGTTTTTGCCATGGCAGCCGAGTGGAATGAACTCGTTAGATATCAGACTCGATGTTGTCTTTGAAAACTTCGTTACCACCCCTGTGTACCTTTCACTTTACCTCACACGCTCGGTCTTTTCGCCCAGACAACTGTGCCCGCGCTATAAAACTAGATACCGTCATCCGACGACGACTATGTCACCCGCCGAACCGTGCACGTGTTTCGAATAAGGAACCCCAGATTTCGTGACTGTATAAAAACAGAATTCAATGAACTCGCTTTTGAAAGTCCACGATTGCTTTTCTTTTTTTTCCTTCTTCTTCTTCTTTTACGTTCCACGAATTTTATGAACCGTACGGTTTTCATAATCTGTTCGTTCCTCCGATTTTTATGTGGAAATTTGATTTGAGAGTTGCTACGAATTCATAAGTTCGTATGAATTCGTAAATATATTCGTAAATATTTCATTCGTAACATCGTTTTCCTATATTATTGAACGAATTATATTTAAAGTAATTTAGTGTAATTACAATGTTTTTTTTTTTAGAAAAAAAAAGAGCAGAGGATATTCGAAACTTTAGAAACAAAAGGTATATATTTTGGAGGCTCGCTGAACGAAATTACTCCATTATTTTAAATTTCAGAGCCGCGAAAAATTGCAGAATATTCCGCGGCTTTCACATTTCAAGGTCAAATGCCGCAATATTTTGTTATTCAACTAATTCCGCAAAAAGATCTTCCAAGTAACCGAATTATTCATCAGTGTAGAGGCGCTGCACTCCAATGTACCATCGTTTCCTTTCAAAGCAAACACTTTGACACTCGCAGCATTATTTCGGTTTATATCTCCCGAAGAGAAATTTCTCATAACACGCGTCTGATGGAAAATATTTTCGGAAACTTTGACACCGTGAACCGATATTATTTTAACCACCTCTCTCTCTTTCTCTCTCTCTCTCTCTCTCTCTCTCTCTACAGAGACATTTTCAATCTCTGCCAATACTTTGCATAAAAGACACGGTAGCCGCGTGCAGGGGCGTGCAGTCAAGGCAAATAACCCCTCTCCTGGTGAAAACGTAGCGACCGAAGCTCCGTTAGCGTCGTACCGGTAAAATTGGGTTAGCGCTACGAGTCGCGCGCGTATGAAAAGCTCTGGAGTTTACTTTCCCAGAAGAGCAAACANTTTTATTTTTTTTTTTTTTTTTTTTTTTTTTTTTTTTTTTTTTTTAAACTACGCTTCTCACGAAGCCAGTTCGTTAAGCCGTGATCGAAACGAATGTTTCCATACACACCTCGACCGGTGAATATAGTGAAATAAATTGGACAGTATTTGTGGACGCGGATTGCCACTGTCGCGACACTTGAAAACCACCGAGAACACACGGCACAACTGGAATTCTGCGTAATGCAGAACTCGTACTTAATTGGCGTATCAATAATTATCCATTACCGAGAGATTAAATGATTAGATTATTTCATCAGTGAATTCACTCAGCCAGAAATGATTCAACTGAAATTATCCTATATCGATGGAATTGTGATTTTTAGATGACTTTTTACGTTCATAACGTATTTAAACGTATTCAAGGATTAAGTCTTGTGTGCATATAACAAGTAGACTGTGAGTACGTAAGAAATTGGAAATTTATTTGTAGTAGATAAATAGATTAATGAATATTGCATATTGATATTATGAATATATTAATAAATACTGTGCGTATTGACGAATATATTGATAATTATATCGTGTAACATCTAAGTAGGCGAGATAAATATTCGTAATAAATTTCATTTCTTTATCTATTTCTCTCTCTCTCTCTTTCTCTCTCTTTTTTTTTTAAATCTGCAGTCTAAGCCGAAAGATCATTCGCAACGAACGAATTAACATCGTCAATTATTAACAGCAATTACATTTACACCGTAATAGGTAAACGTACCAGGTGAACTGTGAGTCGTTCGCACGCTTACTTACGTTTTAATTACGAATTAGTCGATGGCGCAGTTTCAAGCAGTTTATACTCCCGGAGGAACGGGACCGCAGTAACTCAAGAAAAGTTGAGAAATCGAGTTACCTTATACCCCGGTTCCTTACATTAAGCGGCACACTCGGGGCATTAATTTCTCGAGATGGCTTGTAATTTGTCTGTATTACCCTGGTTCCCGGAAGTTCGTCTCCGAGCGAGATCGAGGGCTTCTTCGGCGGCGTTAAATCATTCTCGTTAATTCCGATTCACCGACTTATCGCTTATTTATTCCGCGAATGTTCGCCGGAGTTGGGCGGCGAGCCAACGATCGGAAAATCAAGATCGATCTCGATTTTGGTGAGCAATCTGTGGAAAGTTCGTCGCCTCGGTTCACCGCGACGTTAAATAACGCGATGGATTGTCGTCTTTCGCGTCGACGCGAGGATTTCCAGTTCGCAAAAAATTTCTTGCCGAATAAAAGGAAAGGAAGAAACTCGCGTGCAATGTTGAGGGACACAAACGAGCCGGAGGTTTAATCAAACTTGGCGTCTTCGTTCCTTGTTCGGGATTTGGCAGCGAGACAGGTCGTTTCTGTATTCGTAATTGCCACGAGTTTTCCATCGAGTCGCCTGGACGTGCTCGCGCGGGCCAGCGGATGATAATCTCGAGTAGCTCGACCCAGTTTCGATAATTGTTCACCGGTCCAGCGGTGACCTCTTCGTCTTCTTTCTTTGCCATTTTTTCTTGCCGCCTCGTTTCTATCGGTCGTTTGATCGTCGATGAAATTCGGGTCGCATCTTGAATGCCTGAGTCGTATCGTATTCNATACGTTCGTACACGCTCGCGTGGAAAGCATATAGGTTACGGCTCGTAACAGTTTTGAAGTATCATGAAATTCTGTGTAAAGTAATTCTGCAAATTGGTAACCGGAAACACAGGAGATCCGAGCACAGGAAGATAACAGTTGCTGCGGTTGAGTTCGCGACATTTCGGCCAATGGGGACGTGTCGAGAAGGGCTAGTGTTACTCGCGCGCTATGCCGAACCATCGGAGTAATTGGACTAATTACCGGACGCAATTATCCGGAATTAATCGAGATAAACCGCTTAATTAGCACCGCGTTCGTTGTTCCTTTGCTGAACTGCCCGTTGTTGATTTTGAGTTTCCTCGAATTACGCCAAACTGGCTACCGCGATCGTCGTCTTGCCGGTTTTATCTCCTTGGCTCAATTGACTGTCTTGTCTATTTCCGTCGGAGAATAACGTTCTTCGTTTAATTTCAATATCGCGTGTATTTCAGCTGAGCTTCTCCTCCGACATCCATCTTTACAAACGTTGATATCCGTACTTAACACGTTCCGTGGCAAGCCATTTTTGCCTTTTGTTGTCGTTCAGGCCATTTGACATTTTGACTAATGGTTGATATATTATCACACAATCTTTCATTACATCATCAATCGATAAGTAGTTCTCTTGTTTAGAGTAGCTATCACATCGTCTACCACTTGTGGTAATGTTATTAGAAATATGGTGGTATACGTGGCCTGAAGATCAAGTTTAACGTGTACCACCGGTGGTACACATGGCACGGAACGTGTTAATCGACTGTATTTCACACGAACGTTGCGCTTTCGACAACTTCCTCAACGATTGAGAAGCGCAAATATTCGGATTTGTTCGATCCTGTCTGCCTCGAGGCCACTGGCAATATTTGCTTACTTTCGTTTCTGTGCAATTCCTGAGAAATTCGGCATAATACATGTGGCTAATTCATATCCAAGGATATCGACGATCTGATAATCTAGTCTCTGCAGTCTCTATATTTCACGATACATAATATAAGAGGATATAAAGGAATATTTTATTCCACATTTTTAAATAAAGTTTATTGAAACAAGGATTGATAGAATAAGAAGGTCTTAACGCTGCATTCTCTATTAAAGCTCGCTATATTTCTTCTCGCTGACGACTCATAACTCTCTATCTTCACTCTCGACTCTCTCTGCTAGATTTTTTTACGATACGAAACCTAATATTTTAAGTCTGGGCGACTAAACAAATATTCCCTTCGCTCTAAACACTTCATACAGCACTCCACTGGCGACAATTGTCTCCGTTGTTGGCTACTGGAGAAAGGCCCCTTTCTGGGCCTTTTTCCTCATCACAATATAGAGTTCTTGTCTAAATTTTTCTGTCCCGGGGTACAGAAAGATACTTAAGATGTTGTACGTTATTTTTAATATAAATGTACGATTACCTACAAACGTTCTTTCACGAACAATATCTCAATTTTGTAAAAATTTAATTAGAATTAAATTTAACAATATTATATATATATCAAAATTATTTTCTTTAAATTAATTCATAGAACAATTCTGATTAGTAGATTTATTAAATTAAATGATATAATAATGGTCTATTCTTAACTAGAAAGTGTGGAAGATTTTTTTCATTTTCTTTAATCTGATTCTTCTAAATAAAGTGCAAGTGCAAGTATCTTTCTGCCAAAGATATGTTTGCAGAAAGATAGATATTGTAACATTCAAATTTTAGCAACATTCTGTCTGTCTTTCTCCTGTCTTTTTATTGGAAGATCAAAAGCAGGGAAATCAAAATCGTCGTAATCTTGAGATGAGTAGGTATTTTCTGAGCAGATTGCAAGCATTTAAAGAGAGTATTTCGCGCGTGTGCCGTTATCGCGTTCCTTTATGGCGTTCAGAACGTTGTTCGCCACAGCAGTAAATAAATCCGGCCGAGGAGGGCGGCCTGTCTCGCTTCCCGCGATATCTGTCTAGCATAGGAACAAACGACAAAACGATAAATTCAGGGAAACTGTCGAATCGTACAGAATCGTCGTGTCGGGCAGTCATTGCTGGAAACGCGTAAATCTTAATTGGCCGATCGAAACCGAGTGGCAGTTAACCAACAACCACCATTGGAAAAACTCCGCTGGGTGAACTTGTTCCTATCTGACGAGACTAACTAAGCACCGCTCAAATTCAGTGATCACTTTGCTCGTTTCTATTCGACCGCCGAGTTGTCACATCCAACTCCAAACTTGAGTAATGATTTTCTAAATAATAAATAGACTGACTAGAATATTTATGCGTTAACGTTCGTATCTTGTCTCGATATTGATAAAATTCCTAATCGATACAGCATACGTTTTTATAAAAACGTAGATGTTATATTTGTATAAATCTTTTTAACGCGTTTATATTTATATTTATATTTATATTTATATTTATATTTATATAGATATTTATATTAGGTTCACACACCAGTGAGCGTAAGACTATCGGAATACATTCCTACTTACGTTCGAATCACGATAATCACGGTGCAATTTGAAAGGGAACATTGGTGGCGAAGTACAGTTTGGCTGGGTAAACAGCACTTGATGAATAATGATGGAACGTGGGAAGCGTTTCCACGAGAAACAAAAATATTTGCGTACGATATTTGCAAAACAGGAGTTTTTAGTTAAAAAAAAAAACATTTCAGTTCCGCTGTTTTATCGCGCTGGAAAAAATGTCGAACATGCTGTTCCCTATCGGAGTCAGAGAAAATGAATGCTTCGTTTGCAACTTTTGTCGGAAAAGAGGAGAATGTATTTGGAAATGCATTGAAAATACGAGTCTGGCGGAATTTCGGAAAGAATGAAATGTTATTTCTTCATCGGCCGTTGCCAGTGTATTCCGATCTTGATCATAATTTCCTTTCGCAGTGAAATATAAAAATCAGCAAAATCACCTCCAAGCAAGGAATTTTCTCGCGAAGAAACTCTCTTCAGACTAGAATTTTTTTTTTTTTACGAACTACTGCTGGGTTATACAGTTCCCTTGCACCCGGTCACTGTATATACTGCGTCCCATTCTCTGCCATTATATTCAAGGCCGGTTCCATTAACCTTGCGTAACTTTACCTCGTTAAAAAATCATAGCACGCGATGAGACCAGCGAGCGGCCAGAATAATTAAGACACCGTGCTAATGGAGTCCGGCATGATTAACGTTGCGAACGATATCGATGAATTTGAAATCACTGATCTTGAAATTGAATGGTGTTTTCAATTATTGTTGCAGAGCAACAGGAGCCAGCCAGCCATCGGACTGAAGCAAACGCCAAAGGCGCGGGTAAGTTTTTCCACTGCAAGCGTGTTGCTTTTTGCCGCGTGCGAGTGAAATTCAAATAGTGCTGTCCATGGCAACGATCCCGGTGGGAGGGGTGGGGGAGAGAGTTCGAACTAGTTAGCCGAAGCTCGTTAGAAGTCCGATTGATGCCCACCGACCGAGTTCCCCGTACTTTCGGCCAAACAACTTTTCCAACCCCTTCAGCTTCTTCGGCCTCCTCGAGGGAAATTGAAATAGGCGGACCAACCCCTTTTCCATCTCTCTCTCTCTCTCTCTCTCTCTCTCTCTCTCTCTTGTTCTCCCTCTCTCTTTCTAGCGATCTCTCGTCCTTCCTCTCCGTCTTCTGTTCAAACTGCACGCATGTATATCTTCGCGGAGCAGCGAACCACGAAATCGGGACACACGTATAATTTTACGACTCTAGTTCTCAACGATCCTCGAGAACTAGACGCTTCAGCTCACTCACGCGAACGAGTATCAGAAGAACAAACGACTCTCGGCATCGCCGAGATGTTTGCTTGCAATTTACGAGGCTGGAATTGCAAACGTGTCGTGGATCGAGATCCCGATCGATACGTGCGTATTTTGCCGGATACACGGTGAGGATGAGCAATGAGGGACGCGAACAAGTGATGTCGCAGCGACTCCGCGAAAAGTAGACTGGTAACAAGTGGGGAGATTTTCTGGAGTGTTAACCTCGGAGACTTATATTATCGTCCCTCACATTGTGTTTATACGTTTTTATTAAGCCTGTCTGTAGGAGCGATAGTTTGTCTCCCGCACCAAGTAAATTTTCCGCGATATAACCGGAGGATATGAATCCGCCGTGAATTTCTTAACGCACTTTGCAACGTAATTGAACGATTTTCTAAGAAACTGTGATTCGTAACGTCTTATTGAGATGTAGAAACTTCTTGGACCGACGAATCTATTCTGGATCTTTGAAAGTTGTTCGCTGTAAGGATGTAACGTTACGTGAAATTCTAGCTGGCATTCGAGAGAATGCACACGAACGAACAAACCCGCCAAATGACGTGCTCCAACTCGGTGCACGTGACACGAGCGCTAGGTTTTAATCCCCACTGGGCCTACTTTATTTCACCGGACGGACAAGGACGGAGTGGAACAAAGGGGCAAAGGTTGGATACGTCTGGAGAAATCAGCGGGAGAAAACAAACGAGACGCTCGAACGGAAACGGCTGGATATCTGTTCGTTACAACACGCGAGACGTTAATATATCGGGAATAAGTTATTGATTTCGCGATAATCGAATTGATCGATTATCGAGCTCGTCGAACTCGACGAAAAGAAATACGTTTCCTTGAACACCGGGGGCCCATTAATTACAGAATTTCGTACGAACCTTCTTCTTCTCCCTACCGCGAGATATTTTCCTTTTCTTGAATCGTAGATAGATTTTTCTCGAAGGAAATATCGTCAGATGGATTCATTTCATCTGCTTCGGTGTTACAATCTTTAGCGGGAAAAATATTTAAATTATAAATCTTTTTTCTTCTTTTTTGCTTTTCACTTTTCACTCGTACTCGGTTTTTTCTTTTTTTTTAAATCTTTTGTTTCCCGTGCAAAAAGCTTTGGCCGTATCGTGCCGAAGCGACACACACACGGACGGATCGATCACTTTTGGCCACCGTGAATTTCAATAACTATTTGAGGAACGCCACGTCGCAAATTATTGCTTCGAGGAAAATCGATAAATCGAAGCATCGAATTCTTTATTGCATTCTGGCATTTGTATATTACTCTGTATCGTAGCGAGAACCGCGGAAAAATTGATGCAACGTAACGACAAGAACCACCGCGACCAGATTGCTCGGCCTCCGAGCGTCCAAGAAGCATAAATTCCAACTCGATGACAAAATTGCTGGGACGGTATGTATGTATCTGGCGCACCGGGCAAAAATCGATGGCCCTTTCGAGACTAACGCATTCAAACTTCCGATGGAATCATTTCCCATGCTAGAATATCTCCCTCGCGTTTAGCTTAAACCGCTGCGAAATTACTCTCTAATATCTTTGCTGTCTCATCAAGTACTCTCGCTTCGTACATCTTCAGATTAAAATGCAAGCATCGACAGTCCTCCGATACGTACGAAATAAAAATCAGTGTCGAAGGGATCGAAATCGATTGGAAATTTTATCCCGATTACCATTAACAACAAATGCTACGCTTCGAATGAAATCGAATAATCTTCTCAATTTTATCAATCATTTATCCAATTCATCCTCAATTAACGCAATGATCGATGCCATCGTGCAAACTTTCGTCCGCCAATTTTTATCTCGTTCGTATCGTCCTATCTCGTTTCGAGTCGGTTTGTCCGCTGGCGATCGAACGAAGACGTAGGTAATTCATTCTTCGTCGATTAAAGTTGGCACTTCAGGTTCGAGTGACATTATTCGACCGTTATCTCGTTCGGTGTGTTTCTATAGTGCCGTGGTGCGAGAGTGAACGTCTGCGAAACGACGTGAAATCGCGCGGTCCAATTTCGCGAGATTGCTTGCCGAGGCGACTCGTCCGCAGGACCATCCTCGTGGAAAAGAGGCTTCTCCGAGGCACGACGGTGCTCGTATTTTGTCCCTCCTTCGTCCCCTTTTTCGTCAGAAAAGAAACGCGATCTTCCTTTCCAGAGAGAGAGAGAGAGAGAGAGAGAGAGAGAGCGAACGCGCAGCCAATTCTGCGATAGTCAGATGCAATCTGGATCGTCGTTATGCATTACGTTACGTGCCAGGCCGATTTTTGGTTATTTCCCGTTTCAGACCGTTATCATACGATTAGTAGTTTTTGCTTCTGAAGTATGTCTTGTAGAATAGTGCAAAATCCATAATTATCAAGGAAAGGTGTCTAGAGTTTAAGATAACAACGTTCCAGAACAAAACTATAAATTTAATTTTAAGATGTTAATTTGGCACAAACAATTTTCTAACGATGTCAAAGTTAATTTTGAAATAAAACATTTTGTTTTCCAAATATTTCTGGTACTTTTGTTTACGTATTAAGTAATAATAAATAATAATAATAATTTATTATATAAATTATATAATACTATACAAATACTAATAAATAATGTTTGGTAACAAATTCCATAGCGTTCTTCTTCACCGGAATTGAGGTGATTTTATTGTTAGCGAAATACGTGACATGTCGTTTTTAAGACGTCAATACATGTCATTTTGTAATAAATTTTTAAAAAATTCTTCGTTCTACAATGAAGATTCCAAATGATTTGAACGGAAAGTGTCACTGCGGGCCGGCAAGAAACGTGGGAACGTGTTAATATATCTTTCTTTTCGAACCGCGTTAGCCAGATCCGGACCCGCTCTGCATTTAACGCGTGAAATATTATATTTTTGTTGAAGCAACGAACGTTTCGTTACGAGCGCCGCTGTAGAATCTCCTTCGTCTCTTTATCTGTTGCATTTAAAAAAACCTCGTAATTATCTCAGACAATTTACGAAATTTTTCTCCACCGCGGAAATTTACAGACATTTTTCCCCTCTAGCCACGCTGATGGCTGTTGTTTCCGTGTAAAAACCCACTCACGGAGCGAAACATGCATGTCCTGTGACGCCAGTGTTGGAAGCCAGGATTTTACACCTCGTTGCACTTTACTACGACTAAAGCTGGCCGTTGAACGTGGAACCGTCTGTGAATGATAACTACCGTGAACTCTGCTAATTTAACTAACCGATGAGGTGAGATTGTGCCCCGGAGGCAGTGCTAACCTTCGTCAAAGTGCACATAACGCGGCGAATAGGCGTCTATACTCTCTCTCTCTCTCTCTCTCTCTCTCTCTGTGTCACAGTTAACCATACGAATTTCTGATATCTATTTATATGCTAATAATCCTCATCGAGAGCATCTTACGATCGAAATTTCTGTCTCGCCATTTTTTCGGTTATTGCTCGCATATTGCAGTTCGGTGCGACCGATTGAAATTTTACGACTCACGTGAAAATTCAATTTTCAGTGGAGAAATTATTACGCGGCTGTATGGTCGAGGCGTTTGCACGAAGCAATTTTCTTGAAAAATAATTCCAAATGTGATACACGTGCAACGCGCGATATCATATATTTTATTTCGTTAAAGAGAAACCTCGAATATGAGGGATAATTTACTGGTGAAAATTCACACGAAGCTCGGAAAAAACTTTTCTGCATTCAAATTCTATCCCGAACTAATTTAACTTCGATGAAATTTCCGCTTTCCGCGCTTTTCATTATGCACAGGCCCGGGGAAAAAAAGGCGAAAGAGCCGTCGGACAAGTGCATAATCGATCCGTTTGACAGAGACGTGACGTTCAAATTGCTTGTTTAGATGCCGTCTATCTTCCGATACAAAGTAATTGACCTGCCTACCGAAACGATATTTCAATTTTCGCAATCACTGCGATAAAATCACTCATATTTCCTCGTGGTTGTGAGGACCACGTTTCCAAAATCATTCCATCAACTTCATTCGTTAATTACGCCAATACAAAGATGCTTTCGTTCAAACTACACTGCTTCCATCTCCATTTATTCACTTATCAACGCGTCGTCTCGTTCACCTTTCGACCTAATCATTCAGACTTTCCACAAACGCACAAACGCACCTATCCACTGTGATTATACCAGGCAGAGAAGCGGAATTCTTTCATATTGCACGTCGCGTCAAAGAGCAAATTCGCTTTGGAAAGCAATTCGTTGTTCTCTCCTCTGAACAACAACGATAGTTCACGACGTGCATGCAGAGAATTTTATTGAACTTTTTTTATAGTATTCCTCGCTTCCTTGCCGCATTATGACACTGGACAATACATCGCGCGAGCGGATGCATTGACAAAATGCAGATCAATTGCACGGTAAATCGTCGGTACAATACATAATTCGAATAAATACGCGTTCAATGGAAGGAGAGGGGGAGAAAAAAGCGATGGGAGAGAAGAAAGGGAAAAAAATATCCTGTAATAGGAACAATGTAATGTTTGATCAGTGTTTAACTAAATAACTAAAGGCAGCCGGCGAGTGGAAACCGCGCACAATGGGGAAAAACTCGCCGGTAATTCCGGCGTCGATCAACAGGCTTTTCGAAATCGAATCGACGAGCGCACCGAACATAATTTGATTCCTTTTTGCCACCGCGGGATAAAAAAAAAAAAAAGCGCACGTGCCTATTGAGACGGAATAATAA
>NIPQ01093126.1:0-16559 GCA_002806875.1 Lepidotrigona ventralis hoosana
TATGTATATGTATATATACATATATATATATATATACGTATATATATGTATATATACATATACATATATACGTATATATATATGTATATATACATATACATATATACGTATATATATATGTATATATACATATACATATATACGTATATATATGTATATATACATATACATATATACGTATATATATATATATGTATATATACATATACATATATACGTATATATATATGTATATATACATATACATATATACGTATATATATATGTATATATGTACATGTGTGTGTGTGTGTGTTGAGCTTATGACATTGACGAATAGTGAAAAACGATGGATCGAACTCGGAAGTAACAGATCGTTCAAAAAGGAAACGTTAGTTTCGCATGAGCTGTGTATAGAGTTGAATTGGAAAATGTTACATCGACAAATATCAACATACTATAGTATACGATCTCTTCGATTCTTTACAACCCTTCCTGTACCGGATGTTACTTCGTAATAAGCACCGGGAGAGGGTCTCAACCGATAACTGCCTCAATCGAATTATCTCGCATCTTAAACTATGCACAGATCATTAGCTCGTTCGCCGTATAGCGTAGTCTCGCCACGAGATAGCCCAGGTGCAACATAGGTATATATGAATCACTTGACTCAACTTTGTACAAACGTGAACGATGATAATAAACTTTTTAAGACAACTAACAGCCAGTCAGCACGTGTTGGCATATCATTTGTGTGATTTTTCAAATGTAGTAATCTATGCAATTAGTGTTGTGTGCAATCTTTCAAATGTAGTAATCTATGCACGTGGAGTGTTCGAAGAATTGCGCAAATAAATCTCGCAAGTGTACATCGTGATAATTATTTATTAATCGTTTTGTCTGACATCACAGACAGCATAATCAGACAAAATAAGCTCGATAACACGAGCAAAATTTATAAAAGCAAAATTTAATTTCAGTTCTAATTCGAATATCAGTTTTCTAAAGTTAGAATTATTGAATGCATTATACCTTGATATTACATCAACGCGATACTAAAGGTCAGTGAATAATTTATCCTTGCTATTAAATTATACGATACTAACAGCTCGTATATTAAGTCTTGTCATATTTAAGTAGTCTATTGCAATATAAATACGGAAAATAGTGTCATAAATTCAGAATTCTTAATTTCTTTTGCAAATAGATAAATTTCTCTTTTATAGTCGTTCGGCTTGAACGATTTCGGTTTTCGGATGCTGAAAAATGTAATTGTAATTCATAGTTTCTGTATCGTCTGTAACAGCATACGTTTCTCTCGTACTTATTCTTCTCTAATCTATGTGCAGGACAGTTANCAAAAATAAAAAAAAAAATGAAAGAAATGAGAAAAACTCGTATTTATTAATACAGAGACATTTTTTTCTAAATAATATCACAACATTAATACTATTAAATTTTCAATATCAATATTAAAATAAAATAATTATATATATATATAAAATTAAATTAATAAAATAATTATATATATATAAAATTAAATTAATAAAATAATTATATATACACATATAAAATTAAATTAATATAAAATTTATGTTATAAGATATAAAACTACGTTATAAGTATATATAGAAAATAAAGTAATTGGTTCGTTACAGCTGAAATTTTCTCTTACGCTTTACAGAGGACATTGGCCAAAATTGTCTGGACGAAATTCTAACGTCGTTTAGGTTCGGATCTCTTACCGTTCGTCTTGGTGGTGGTATCGAAACGTTTGTGTTAAACCACACCACACGTGTTGAATCCTTTCATTGGTGGGTCTGCAGGAGGGGGTCGAGAGGGTGTGTAGAACATTTAATTCGAGCTTGCGAGGGAAGTCGTTGATTGAAGACGAGGTACGCCAGTTGTGTTTCGACGTTGCTTCGAGTTGAAGCTAGCAACTGCTTCGTACTGCTTTTCTCTTCTTTTCTTTTCTGTTTTTTTTTTTCCTGAAAAAATGTGTCGTTAGTTTGAACACAAAGGCAGTTAATAAATATTCGGACGAATCGATTGTTACCCACCGATACGTACAAAGTTGTTACTATTCTCTGTTTCAATTCTCATTTTGCAATTCTTTTCTTCAAAGCGAAGTGTGCCGTTTGGTTTCCAAGTATTTTTGAGGTTTTCCCATACATAATTTTGAGTGCTTGCCCGATGATTGCCTTTAGGGATTGTCGTTCAGAGGCTTCATCGTTTCAAAATTGAACAATGACGAATCTGTCTCGTCTTCTTCTTCCTCAATTTATGAGGTCAGACTTTTACCTCGTAATTTACGAGGCGGTAATTTGAATAAAAACATGACAAAAGTGCTTGAAATAATCCTGCCGATTATCCATGTAAATGTTAATTGATAGGAACTATTGTTCTCGATAATTATCACTGCATCCTAGTCACAAATATTTGCCTTTGTAAGTTGGAAAGAAATTTTACCGGCTCACGCTGAATAATTGATTATATTAGCATTATTCATCTCTCTTTGCTTCGCATTTAATTTCAGGTATTTCTATTCTAATCGTTTTATAACTAAAAATAGTCGTTTAGTTATAAGAAGCAACCGAACAATTGGTGAAATAAATTTTACAAATAATTGTGAATAATTTGTAATGCGTGTTATTGTAATTTATTGAATATTTATTGGTTTCATTGATTTTGGTGCTTCCTCATAAAACATTCATCATTTGCTGTAAGTAATACGCGATAACGATATTGATAAAATTTTTATCGTACAACGTACATACTTCTTTCAACTGATAGAATTGTTATTCAGTATCTAACACACAGTGTATGAAGATTGGGATTTTTGTGATCGATTCGAAGGTGCTTCGTACAAGTATTGTAACAACAAGGTTTGTATTACCTTCTATTTGAAATATAAATATAAATATAAATATAAATATAAATATAAATATAAATATAAATATAAATATAAATATAAATATAAATATAAATATAAATACAAATATAAATACAAATATAAATGTAAATATAAATATAAATGTAAATATAAATATAAATATGGATATAGATATAGATATAGATATAGATATAAATATAAATATAAATATATAAATATGTTATAAATGTATATATATACTATATACTATATATATACTATATATAGTATATAGTACATGTANGGTTTCTCCCCCCCCCCTCCCCTAATTAATTTAATAGTAATAGCTGAGTTAAAAAATGCTTATCTTCCCCTCTGAAAAATGCGGATGTGCTACCATGTTTTTCAATCAGGTGTCATTAATCGGGGTTTCCAAAGCATCGACCTAATTAACGGCGGCATTTTTTATTGGCGCATGACCGTATTTCGATCTTGAATCTTTAAATTAAAAATACTTACGCTTGAAGCACTATCTTTGCTTACGCTTGAAGCACTATCTCCGTATTTCGATCTTGAATCTTTAAATTAAAAATACTTACGCTTGAAGCACTATCTTTGCACTAGATAGGAAGGAAGAAAAGAAATTTTAAATGTGAGTGATGTAGGAAGGAAGTTTTTATATCTATTTTAATTTAGTTTCTTTAAACAAACGTTACAGTGTAATATCATTTGACGTAAAATTCTATTAAAAAAAAAAACGAATCTGAAGAGAATTGTTTTTCTCTTGCAGTCTGTGATAACGCAGTATAGTTGAAATAGTAATGTGTAGCGAGTTCGAACGAAATTGTCGTTTCGATTCCTTCCGTGAAGTCACATTTTCTTCTTTCTCAGCTGTTATTATTCCCTTTAGTTTCTCTCTTAAAGGAAACGATCGAACAATCTCCCTCGAAGTTCGAAGAAGTACACATAAGGCTTGCTGAACTCCTTTTAGGATTGAATGAACGAACATTTTGACTAATCCTGTTAAATGTGAAAAGTGTACTATTCTCTGAATACAATACACTGCAGAATTGTACATAAAATATATCATAAACATTATAAATAATAATATTTTGAACAATATGAGGAATCTTCTTCTTTTCTTTTTTTTTATTAGAAATAAACTTTTGATCATAATGGATGTGGACAGAAATTATGTCAATGATAGGCAAATGAATATTTAAAATGTCGGTTCATGTTATACTATGTCCGTGTATAGCAATTTAACATTATTTTAATTACTTACTTTTTTTTACTAAGTAGGTAGCAAAGTATAGCATTTTCGTATGCATTATTGTAGACGTTGTAATTATTGTTATAATTATTGTAAGGTCAGGCGACAATCGACAGTCGCTAATTTATATTTAAATTCGAAAACAAGATTCTGACTGTTGTCAAATACTATGCAAATTAGTACTTATTGATAATTGAATTTCAATTAATGTACATACATCTGTGATAATCAGCTTCGTTACAATTGTATAAATTGTTATCGTATGCGAGTCTGATCGATAAAAGAGATAAAATATTATTATTAAAAACAATAATTCTCGAATTTTATTCCCACGATATTATGTGAACATATTTGTTTGAAATCGGCTTGGAATGAGAAAATTTGTTATCTTATCGATATATATATCAAATAATCCATTGTGATATACATTATAAGAGAGTCGGAATTAATTTTTAATCAACAAATGTAATACGTACGAAACAAAAATGTGGTACATAAAACGAGATAACGAGACGAAATTTCATTGTTATATTTTTTTTTTTATTTACTTTTCTGGTTTTCAAAGTTATTATTTAATCTTCTCTGGAAACGAACCGACTCCAAACGCAATTTCGTTATCGTTCAGTTTCGTTCTATAGAGTAGAAACGTCTTACCACCTCGATTCTTTACCAATTCTTTTTCCAGAGATCAACGGAACAACTGACTCATTGCAGTACGGTGACGTTGGAGGAGATCCTGGACAATACGGACGGAATAACAACACGCACCGTCTCTGAGAAGATCATGAGTATCTGTAAAAATACTGTACGTTGGGTGTTCCTTTTGGATGTGTTACTCGCTCTATCAGGTTCGAACAAGTTTCTTTTCTTTCTCCTCTTAATTATTATTACATATCGTCATAATAACCATCTCTGTCGATCGCATTCGAATGTTAAAAATACGAAAGATGAACATATTCATCTTCGAACATTTTGATATATTTATGCATTTGTAATATATATTTTATCCTCTTTAAATATCTAATATTATCTTAAGATAATTAGATCATCTGTATGGTATTCTAATACATGGGATTAAACAATCGAAAGATTAATATAAACTTTGCACTGTTTGTACCGCTCAATCTTTGCACAGTTTCGCAATGAAATTGTGGAAATTTACTCTTTGACTATGCTTCTTTTCTTTTCTCTTAATCGTTATATACGTTCATCGCCATTAACCAGCTTTATTTTATTTTAGTAGAGATTTTTGCATTTGCGTTGATTAATTACGCCAAAGTGCATATCGTTCACACTTTTCGCATGGGCATGAACGATAAATGAGATAATTACTTCAATAATTTTTTCCAAGCAGGAGGAAAACACTTTTTCCCAAAAACTGCACAACCGACCGAGTAGTGTCGGTTCGTATTTAACATAACAAATAGATCACCTAACTAAACGCACGCTAGGAAACGAATCGTGCATGCAATGAGAGTTGGGCTGGAAAACCACGAACCATGTAATACAATACTGTACGAGTCTGCTTAGAATTTTTCCCGGGCGTGCCGCATTAAATAACTTGATGCGGTGAAACGTCAATGAACTGTGTTGTAATAAAATAAAGTGTGCATTACTGTACGAAAAGAAAGAAAGAAAGAAAGAAAGAAATAAAATTCTACTAATATAGGATACGTTTTAATCCTTAAATAGCAGCGGTCTCAATAGTCCTAACGTTCTAGTTGATAACTGTATTATCTGGCTGGTGTAATTATTTGAATATTTGTGTAACGATTGTCTCGATTACATTTCCAACGTTACAGAGGATTTATTCCGATTTGCCAGTTTGGTACAAATCAAACACTCCAACCTTAAGTCTATTTAACACGTTCCGTGCCAAGCCATTTTTAACTTGTCGTTCATTTGATATTTTGACTAAAGGTTGATATATTATCACACAATCTTTCATTGCATCATCAATCGATAAGTAGTTCTCTTGTTTAGAGTAGCTATCATATCGTGTACCATTTGTGGTAATATTATTAGAAATTTACTTTACAGAATTACATTTGTCATAAAATATATGTTTTCAACGCATTAAATAAATATGACTGCGTGTACCAACGGTGGTACACATGGCACGGAACGTGTTAACAAGTGTAAAAAGTAGGAAAATTGAGTTGATTAGATTTAAATTGGAGACAGAGGGAAACGAAAGATATAATTTCCCAAATGATCAAACTAGGCTTGTTATAAAAATGTAAAAAAGAATAGATAAAATATATACTAGATAATATTTTAATAAATGATATCTTGACAAATGTTTCAACAGATTTCGACCAACTGATCATTTCTGATTGCCGAAATTTTCGAGACCTCTGTCATAATGTGTCCAAAGGTACTTGAAGTTTCTGGTTAACACACTGATAGATAACGTTCAAGTTCTCCAACAGCACATTCGAACAATAGTTGACAGTTTGAATGGGCGAAGAGATCGACGATAAGACATTTAGATCGATTTCTATTTATGCAGAAGCAGCTATTTCAAATGCTCTCTGTAAAGGCAGGCAAACAAACTAGCATAATAAGAGGACAGCTAACTCAGCTAACTATGAGATCAATTCTGATACACACGTACACACATGTTTGCATGATTTTGATACATTGAATTTACTATTGCAATTTTCATAGATTTTGGGATCCACTATATTATATTAATGGATTACTAGATATATATTAATAGATTATGCACAAACATAAAAAAATGGAAAAATGTTGGGATCTCTAACATTAAAAAAAAAATCTCCTTTGTCTTTTTAAGGCAGTCAAAACAAATTATTTAGAAATTAAATTTTAATCATTTTTAACAATTTGTTAGAAATTGATTGAAATATCAAATGTTTTAAGATATTGATTTTATTTTTAGATCAAAGCTTTTTTCTTTTCTCTTTTTTTTTTTTTAAATTACTTGTTTACATCTATTCATGAAAATGCTCAAAGTCTACTATTAACATGAAGTTAGTACATTGAACTGTGATTTACAAGGATAAATCCAATCGTGAATAATTGCTAAATGGAATAAATACACACACATGAATTTATGTCACAGAAAAAAGTATTTAGCCTGGTAAACTATTATTATTATTCATTTTATTTATTTTATTTATGTTAACCGATATATATTGTTAATGAGACGATTTTCGAATACTTATCGCGGCCGATATGTCGAAATTCTACATGTACCTCTTTCGATATTATTTCGTAATTTTTGAATCTTGTAATTGTTCTATCCTGCTGCAAGATTTTCCTATAAGTCAAATTTATTGAGATTCTACGTTATATTATACTTCCGATTTACATTGCATTACACTTCCTTTTCGCTGTCGTACATTCTCATACCACAGTCAAGCCGCTTCCGCATTTTATAGTGGGGATTAAATACTTTGGTTTTATATTAATTGCATATATTTCTCTTTCTCCATACACTAATACACAGTCAAGAGCATAAGAGCTCTGAATCGAGCGATGTTCATGTTTTAAACATCTATTTGGTTTTAGATTTAAAGTGCAAAGTCTTGACTTCAACGACCCTGAGTTTGTCTCTTTCGAAGATGTTCTTACAGCGGCTGGCATACTAAGAATATCTTTTATTCTCAGAAATTATCAAAATTCAAGTGTTCCGGAAATGTCCATTTGAACACTCAATATTTACA
Organism: Lepidotrigona ventralis hoosana; assembly: GCA_002806875.1. NCBI lineage: Eukaryota > Metazoa > Arthropoda > Insecta > Hymenoptera > Apidae > Lepidotrigona > Lepidotrigona ventralis. Next base: position 7,817 of record NIPQ01093126.1, read on the forward strand.
TCACGAGCATGCTTTTAAAAACATGATTTATAACATGCACTTATAATATTTATATTTATAATTTGCATGTATTTAACAATATTTAACATCATTGAATTTAATGTATATATTTAACAATATTTAACATTAAATTTAATATATATATTTAACATTAAATTTAATGTATATATTTAACATTAAATTTAATGTATATATTTAACATTAAATTTAATGTATATATTTAACATTAAATTTAATGTATATATTTAACATTAAATTTAATGTATATATTTAACATTAAATTTAATGTATATATTTAACATTAAATTTAATGTATATATTTAACATTAAATTTAATGTATATATTTAACATTAAATTTAATGTATATATTTAACATTAAATTTAATGTATATATTTAACATTAAATTTAATGTATATATTTAACATTAAATTTAATGTATATATTTAACATTAAATTTAATGTATATATTTAACATTAAATTTAATGTATATATTTAACATTAAATTTAATGTATATATTTAACATTAAATTTAATGTATATATTTAACATTAAATTTAATGTATATATTTAACATTAAATTTAATGTATATATTTAACATTAAATTTAATGTATATATTTAACATTAAATTTAATGTATATATTTAACAATATTTAGCATCATTGAATTTAATGTATATATTTAACAATATTGCATATATACGTATATATCTTTATCTTTTCATTATGTATATGATATTCACAATACATGTACATTGTAGTATAATTTCACGTATCTTCTTAATGCATATGTACACACACACATATATACAGAGGAAGTTGAAAAAGAGGCGCTAAATATCTTAAGAGTAGATAATGAAGTCAAGTAGAAGAAAAAAATTCAAACGAACGTGATCCGAGAAGTTTATATTTTCACAGTAAGCAATTTCCCGTTTCACGTGTGCCATTATGTAATATAGCATTAAACGCGGATAAATTTTGACAACTCGTTTTGTTCAATCATGTGGTTCATAAGAGCAGACGAAAAAGTGCTTGTTCATCGAGATGTGCGATGCAATCGCGTGAGTAGTACGCATGCGTCCAAGCTGAATATTTAACTATTGCCACACGTAGCAAACGGACAGTACCGCCTGTGACATTATCTCTGTTGGTATTCGAAGCAAGGGTATCCTTTGCTCTCCTCTCATTTTTTTCTCTCTCTCTCTCTCTCTTTCCTTTTTTATCTTCTTCTTTTCCGTTCCTTTTTTCTTCTCGTTCAGTTTCGTTCCGTTTCCTTCGTTCCTTCTTTGTATTGTCATTCCTTCCTCTGCTACGTTGTCGCTTGGCGTTGATTGCTTGCGACCACGTGTTACGACGATCTACACAATATGGGCAAAAGTAAATGTGATGGAAAAAATAGAGAAGTCGCAGGATGGAAAGATTCTAAACTGATAACTCCACGATGCGTGTACAGCTTTTGTAAGTACCTGAGCGGAACAGTAACAGAGAGCACATTGCGTACACGTGCAAGTATTTTCCTTAATGAGTACGCGGAAATTTGACAAATAATGATTCACTGTTCTCGTCTGCGATTCCGAAATCACACGAGGATATGTTTGTTTTGGTGATTCGAACGGGAATAATTGAATAATTAACATTGACAGTTGGAAATTGTGCGGCTGGAATTTTAAATAAATTGAAAATAATTGCAAGTTGCAAGTTAAATTTAAAGTATAAGACATAGAAGAGGAATGTAAATAAATTTAAAACGAAAGACGAATGAATCGATAAGTTTTTCTTTATTTCTTGTGATGAAAAATTGAATATTTATAAAATATGCAAAAATGTTAGTCATCGTTATATCGTTAATTAATTATATTTATTCTTAACGTAACATTATTTTTTGTAATATATTCAATTTGATATAAAATCGCTTTCTCATTAAAAGCAGCGGACAATTAAATTTTTATGTGACCTTGAATCGCGATTATTCGCAGTGAAATCAATTTTACGTACCTTAGACGAATACTTGCTTCAAATAAAATAAAAATAAATATTATTTTTAATAGTCAAGTAATTGTAAAAAAGTATGTCAATTTATCGTAATATTACTCGTAAATATTACTCTATTTCCTGAAATAAAGTATATTTCATATCTGTCATGTGATATCTGTTATCATTGTCTCATATATTTTTCTGTTCAATTTATAGATATTTAATTTTATTAATTAAGGTTTTCGTGTACAAATTGTAATGTTTATATTATTTTTCTAATATTCGTTATTTGTTTTAGATTCGAGTTGCAAATGCTAAGAAATCAATTAATAAATTAATAAAACTTTACATGTTGGCTCTATTAATAAGATAAATGAATAAAACATAACAACAATAAATAAATAAGAACATTCATATATCACAATATTCAATATTCAAGTTATTCTAAATGTATCAAATAAAGCAAATGTTAAATAAATTATTAAAATAATGCTAAAGATTAAATTAAAAACAAGTAATGTTTGAATATTATATTGTCTTATCTATTATAAACACACACACACGCGCGCGCGCGCGCGCGCGATATTATTTTAACAAGATTTATAGAAGATTACAATTAAAATAAATTTTTTACACAGAGATATAATGTAAAATTTTCTGTAATGTTTTGTGCATAAAATATAATAGTAAATATTTTTGTTTCTCATTTTTCTCATCAGTCTCTTTGACAGAAGTTGTATGCTTTAATTTTGAATCTTATTGTTTCAGTTATCGTATTACTGGCAGTATTGGAATTTGCTACAGTTCCGCAACAGTATATCGGCTTTTATTGTAATGATCCGAAAATTTCATTTAAATTCATGGGAGATACGATCTCTATGACATTATTAATCGTTGGATCTTTTCTAATACCAATACTAGTGGTATGTATAATTAAAGTAATGTTCACTTAAAATAATATTCGCTCAATACACATATGTTGATTTTATAAGAATGTAATTTCAATAAAAATTTGGTATAAATTCAAAATCAAACGATTGATAAACAATTTTATTTTGAATATACGATATTTTAAATAAATATTACCTAGTTAAATAAAAAATAATTCTTTTTAGTGTGTATTAACCAAGCGTTACATGTACATATTTTTATGTAAATTTTTTACTCACGTACATTTCTGTATAATACTATACCTTTTTTAATTAATTATTACTTTCTCTATAATTTTATAACTAACATTGAATTTTTTAGATGTGGCTATCCGAATTCGCATCCTACTCTGCAGATAGCTATGATGCTGAAATAGGATGCGCTGGTTCGAGAGCAAAACAAATATGGTTGTGGTATGGTCATTATTTAATCGGAATAGTTGGCTTAACTTTTATATGTAATGTTATAAAAACAATGGTCGGCGAACCAAGACCACACTTTTTAGACACGTGCAAGCCACGAGAAGCTGTAAATTGTACCAATGAGTAAGCATGTTTCTACTTTATTTCATTTCTATTGAAAATTATTAATCCTAATCTTTAATCGCAATCTTTGATCTTTCATGTTTTCATGATCCTTCGTTTCAATGCAATATAGTTTTTACAATTGTAATTTGATATAGCATTTCATTTCAGATACGTGGAAAAATATACATGTACAAATACAAAAATTTCAGAGTGGTTTGTCTCAGATTCTAGTAGATCATTTCCATCTGGCCATTCTGCTCTTTCCATGTTTACAACTACTTTTGTTGTGGTACGTATATTTATACAATAGTACACTATGTGCACCTATCTCCTTTTTCATATCCTTAAGTATATTTCTCTGTTGCAGTGGTACTTACAGCGCCGTTTACCAGATCGGACGTTTCTTCTAAAACCATGGTTACAATGTATAATATCCATGTGGACTGTGATATGTTCATTAACGAGGATCGGCGACAACAGACATCATTGGTGGGATGTACTTGCAGGCGTCATTTTGGGTTTCGCTTTTAGCATGTTAACCGTTATAATATTATGTCGTAAGTTTCATTTAGTAAGTCGAAACGTCTCAAATATGTATAGTGATCCTGTAGAAAATAGGCAAATTAATTTCAATAAGAGAAAACAAAATGTCAAGAAACTTCTACACGAGACAACAGTTGATTCTTCGGAAAGTCGTGAGTTAAAGAACGTTAAGTCGTCGACTTGGTCAGAATAAGAATAAGATATTTGATAGGAAAAAGTTTAAAAAAAAATTATAAATGTTTCTTCAAATTCAAAATTTCTAGCGAGATTTAACATCTTGTACATCTTGTACAACTTCTATTACGTGCATAGTAGTACATTTAGAAATACTTGAATATTTTAGATTATTATAATAGATTATTATAAAAATAAGGACAATTATTCTTCTAACATTTTCTTAAAAGGGGCCAATAATTTATTCCTAATAATCGTTTGTATCTGATGCGCATATTTCAGAGTGCTTTAAAAAAATAGTAATAGTATTTAGAAAATATAAAATGATATAGAATAAAAATCGAAATTGTTTAAATCTTTGACATCTTTGGAATCTTTACAATAATTATTCCTAATTTCTGCAGAATTTGAAAGCAGAAAAATTGGTGATGAATAACGATCATTAATAACATTCCAAAGTTTATATTTATATTCCTTTTATTAACATATACATATATGGTAATCGTAGTGATTTATAGCATGTATGTATTAGAATACCAAAATCATGATGGTCTGCTGGTTAGTAAAAATTTGTATTAAATTAAAAAAGCATTTAAATATCTTTTAAGTTTAAATTTTACATCAATATAAGTATAATTAAAAATTGTTTTTTAAACGTAGACACAAAATATGTTCCATAATATTATTTAATGCTCAAAAGTTCTGGTCAATCTCATTTTTTACAATATTTAAAAAGACAAAAAAAATCCTTGTATTGATAAAAGACATAAAAAAAGAAGTGTCATATTTTTTATATTTTTCTTATAAACATACACATATAAGAGATAAATGTATAAATTATATATCTAATACATAATAATATCTCAAGAATATTCTATAATTTTTGTATAATCCAATATATAAGGACCAAGCAATAAGTTACCATAATGCTATAAACACTTTCAGTTTCTTTAAATTTCATAAAATTATAGAATCTAAGGGTGAAAGACACGATGATTAAGAAATATTAAGTGGATCTTTAAAATTTCTTTTATATCTCCAATTATAAATGAAATTATAAATGAAATGTTTGTCAATGCAATATTGATGAATTCAATGGACAATATAGATACCAACGAAATTGAGTTGACATTAACTTAGATATTATGAAGAATTTGTTTCAATTAATTAATTTTATTAAAAACAATTTAAAGAATATCTTCGTTACTATCAGATAATTATACTAACTTTGTAAATTGGAATGCCTTTCTTTAAATACTATAATCATCAACATCTACAAAAATATTCATAAATATTTATAAATGTATTCAATAAATATATGTTTACAAGTGTGATCAGCATTAATAATTCCGTCCAGTGATATTAAATTATGAACTGTGATTTAAAGAAAAGCGAAATTTATATCATGATAAAATATCCGTGCTAGGATTTTCTTTTGCAATAATCAAATGTCTACTCAATTTTGTATGGAATGCAATTTATTATGTATATATATATATACATATATATATAATGTGTGTGTATATATATATATACATTATATTTAATTTACAAAAAATGAAATATACACACAAAATTATAACCAATAAATTTTAAATTATTAGACAATTCGTCATTGAATTTTAAAGAAATTTGTTTAAGTACATTTTGTTTATTATTACTTACTAGCAGAGTTTTTTTGATCAAATATTTTTTTTAATATTAAAATGATATTCTATCTTCACCTTTAGAATATTCTATTCTTTATCTTGAAGAATCCCTAAGAATTTTCGTGTGTTTATTATTTTATTCTTGCAACTTTATTTGTATCGAAAAAGAAAATTATTATTACACAAATTTTTGAGTATATTTGATTTTATTAATTATATACTTTTTTTTGTATGTGTGTGTATGTGTGTGTCTATATATTAAAATATGCGTGCATACATATCTAAAGTTATGTATTAGTAATTTATTTTAACAATACATAGTTGTATTATGTTAAATTAAAATTCTGTTCGTACAAAGTAAATATATTCCAGTCACAATTTAGTTAATAGTATTTTTGCTCATAGAAAAGCCAATTTTGCGAATGATAATTTATGATTAGTTATGTGATTTTCATATATATTATTCCAACATTCCACTTATGACTTAGTTACAAAACTTATATATTTAATATTATTATATTTAGATGCTGAGTATAGAATTATATTTTTTAAACTTTAGAATGAAATACATAGTTATTATAAAAACAATGCACTTTATGGAATTTTTTTCAAAAAAACATTAAAATTCATACTGTACTTTATTTACAATTAGATAAATTTATATTGAATGATAATATAGATAATAGCAACGTGAAATAATTACTTCCAAAAAAAAAAATTGTCATGTATATCGTTTATTTTGATCCAAGTGTTTTTGGATATTATAATATGAGAATTATACAAATTATAACATTATTGTATAATGATATTGACGAAATTTTTGGATCAGTCAAAATGTATTTCAGTAATTTTTAATATATAAGTTTCTACATATTTTTATATACCATATATAAGTTTCTACGTATTTTTATATACCTTATATTGTCGAATATATTCAAATTTATATCAGGCTTTAACATTAATTATTGTATATCGATTGAAACGAACATTTTGTACGTAGAACAAACATAACAGTGACAAAAATAAACTAATGACAATAATTGAAAGAATTGTTATTTATTCTGTTATTTTGTGAATAGCATTCTTCTGTAATCCGTATTCTAGTTAGTGTTACAAATTGTAAATGCTGTAAACAGTTTATTATAAAAGATATTGCACTATAAAGATGTTCTAATTGTATGTATATGCATTGTGACATGTATATACTCTTCCATATTGATTTCTATTTAATTAATATTATATTCTGCAAATATAACATTTCTATCAATATATAAGAGAAACAAACAAATTACTTATCAAATGTATTATTTTTAAATAATAGTATACATACGTAAAGAAAAAATGCCGTGAGAAAAAAGTATATTTTTATTTTAATTCGTAACATGTAAGCAACTGCTGATAAATGTCTATTTTTTTGTATTTAAATAAAAACCTATATTTTGTATTAAACTGCATTTCCAATTTATTTTCCTAGAGAAAATTTTTCAAATAATTATTCTGTATCTACATAAATATAATTTTTCTCTTTTTTGTTATTCTTTTTCTTCAATGTTCCTGATTTCAGTGATTTTATTTAGTGTAACAAAAAGTGTTCCAAAAGTGTAACAATTAATTTCCATCCACGAATTAACTATTTCTTTGTGCGCATGCGCTGCGACTTCTTTTTCTTTTTTACTGAGTATTTTTAATTTGCAATGACTCCTGACATGAAAAGAAGAAAAAAATGCAAAGCAATATTTTTGTAGGTGGAGTTTCGGACATCTACGTTCTATAATCGCGTTTTTCTAAATTTGTTAGTTATTTAATTTAAATAATAGGATTATCTAGTACAGGGTAGACAACTTCAAATATAAATGATCTTGACACACATATGTTATAGGGGACATCTTCTCAATTGATTTTCGAAAGATTTTAGGTGTCACTTCATTCGATCTTGAGTATGAAGAATTGAAAAATGTTTAAGAACAAATGTAGATAATAAAACATTTATAACAGAGAGATTAATGGAGAGGGGATCATTTAGGAAGAATTGATGATATAATTTCAATATGTACGTATTTTTATAGATTTCTATTTTGAGAGATTTTATGGAGAATGAACAACTAACGTAGTCACTTATATAAATCTACTTTTATGAACCATAAACAGCAGACTACACATTCGAGCACTTATTAAATATTCAATAACATGATTACGCGCAATAAACAAGAAATGCAATCAAATGACAAATATGTTCACTATTCGTTTACAAAGTACAACTAAGTGTTAATAAAGAATTTTGTTGGAAATTGATTTTTTAAACAAGCCATTAACAAAAAGCGACTTAATATTAGAATACGTATTAGAACACACCGTTACTGAAACAAAAACATCAGATCTCAATTTTTGCCGGAAGATTTTCGGCAATTAGCGGAAGCTTGGATTGTGAACTGATTAATTAAAAAACCGGGAAAGAAAGAAGATTCGACGGTTCGATAAGTAAATTTGTCATTAATTAATTAACGTCCCGACTCATTAACGACAACTAATAACGGAATAATGATGGGAAATAAACGAGCTCGTTTGGGATGGAACGATTAGACGCAAGTGATAACTAGGTTCCCTGGTACATAACGGGAATTAATCGGGTTGGTATAGGTGCCGATGTAAACACGTGGTTTTTATCGTTTGTTTTAAAACTTTCTCTTTCGCCGGTTGTTCTTCTTTTTGTTCGCGCGTAAAACGGACGGATGCGTCGAAAACGAGCGATTTAATTTAGTAGCCAGGCAGTCGTATACAACACGATGGTTGAAGCATTTTTTCGTCAAAGGTTCGCATTCGCGCGCGCTACGTTCCCTACCCGTAGCATTTTTTCTCTTCTCTTTTGCCAACGAAACAATTGGTCAGGGGTAAATGCGAGAAGCGGCGCGCATGCATACATACATACACACACACACACACACACA
>NIPQ01093127.1:0-10331 GCA_002806875.1 Lepidotrigona ventralis hoosana
TCTTAACAGCATCCCCAATCATTTTCTCCGAGAGGAATTACCTAATCACAAAGCTACAGACGACGACAAAGTCAGTCACAAATTCGTAAAATCTTTTAACGTTCGGCACGCATAACATAACCTTATTGATTATTCAATTATTTCACGTACGAGAGAAACGTGAATGACAACAAATATGAAATTGGCAACAAATACATTGGCGAGAACAAGCATTACGTACCTGTAATACGAAGCAGATTATACTTTTTTCATTGTCGAAGGGATTCATAAAAAGCTCCATACATCATCAAGATTTCGTACACGTCACTTCTTTGGCTACGGTCGAATCTGGCAATTTTCGTCCGCTTTTATCCCAGCAGGTGTTTGGATGGATAGTTGGTCGGATAGGTCGTCGGTGGGCGTCGTTGGGAGCGCGTCGTCGACGTCGCGACGAGGATGCGTCATCATTGGAGCGCGAGACATCGTCGAGTGAGCGTCGAGGGCGCGCGCTTCGAATAATTCGACTGCCGTTCGTTTGGAATTCGAGCGTCGCACGTGCCGCGCGTTCGACATCGTCCCATCGCACGCACTGTGACAGTTATACTACGTAATTCAAGTTCGTGTCGAATTTAAAAAAAATTTCTCCGCGCTTTTAATAAAATCAATTGCAATCCCCGTTATGTTAGTCGGCGTTAGAACTTGTTTCGATTTTTAATTCAATAAAGTAATAACAATTAAATAATCTTAAATTCGACAAACGTGTTTCACGCGAATAATTTAAACGCGGTTTTGAGCTACCAGCTCGGCAACTAGTTCCGTTGAATGATTGAAAATGTCTCGACGCGGTGCACGGTTCTCGTGTGTTATTTTGAAAAAAAAAAAAAAAATGATCAATGACAAAGGCACGATCGATGAAAAATATGTAATAATTGTGCAATAACAGACAACAATGGTGAACTTGACGACGAGATTATGCGATTTGTGATTTGTAAGAGGTTGATTCCAATCGATACCGTACAAGGGACGCGCTCGTCCTGTTTCTATTTTCGAAAATGAAGGATTCGATTTCGAAGGGTACATCTCGTCGATGAATTTGATTAATGTCTGGTACGTACAACTCGTGCCGGAATGTGTCGATACTCAAGCGATGGGTCCTCGCTGAAAGCATTTCTCTTGACCAATCGGTGGGATAGAATTTTCTTGAATTGTTTAACAACCTTATGCACGACATGGTAACCGTTACGGCCAACGTTTATAATGACGATCAATAGAATGGAATTGTAAGATCGAGCAGATTCGTGTCAATGTGCGAAACACAATGAAGATTCAGTACGTATGATTGATGACGTATGATTCCTCGAGAGAAATGAACATTGACGACGGTCGTGATGTGATCCGTCAGAAAAGAATGGAAAAGCTGTTGCGAGAGATGAATTTGAATTACGTAAGTATATGCCAATAATGGACATGTCTCATAATTCAAATTGAAGAAACAGATTATACAAAGTTATTTATATATACATATAATACACACACACACACACACACACACACACACACACACACACACACACACACACACACACACACACAAAGATTATGCAGGAGAGTACAAATCTCATTTTCTATTTTTTACAGGGAAATGATTTTCAAATTCAGTATAGAAATTATTTGATTTTGGAATTAAACACACTTTTCTTCACCTTTTTGACAAATGGAGAAATATACCAAATCTGCTGTGATATTGAAATATGTTAAAGAAGATGTTAAAGTACTATTTGTCTCAAGATTTGGTGAAACTACGTCTTTGGAGTTAACAGGTTAACTACTTATTTTTATATAAAAATTCTCTTCTTATTTTTATATAAAAATATTATTTTTTAAAGAAAATATGATAGTAAAATCAGAAATTTAATTGTAATTTATATTTAATTATATCATTATATCATTAAAATTATATTTATCATGTTTTTGTATTGTAATATTCCTATATATATTTCAAGATTTATTCAAAATCTATCAAAAGAATATTAGAAGAAAGAATGTTAAATACAGCAGAAACGACGAATTTTGTTGTTAAAAACGATTTCATGTATTTGTTTGCATAATTATTACAGATAAGCAATTGCTTTAATTTCTCGTTAATTACTTGTTAAAATTTTTTAAAAGAGTGAATATATTTAAATTTTTAGTAATTGCGAATATTTTTCGTTACAAAATTTAATTATTATTTAACAAAATATTGAAATATTAAATGATTTGATTCGCTATAATTATGTTTTAAAGAGTAGTTAGTAGCTAAGAAAATATACGAAAATATTTGTATCGCACATGATACAAATTTACCAATAAAAATAAAATTTTCTTTTCTATTTTTCAGATTAATAGATCATGTCTTTCTTATGTAAATTTCATGCTTATTTTTTTAATTCTTATGTTAATTTTTCAATTAAAGAAGACGTACGAGTCTTTTATTGAACTCTGACCTGTTTTATATGCATTAGATCGGACTAGTTTGAACTAGTTTGACAAATAAGAAATAACACGCGAAGAGTAAACTAAAGCAAGTAAAATTGTTTTCCAGTGACAAAGAAATGTGTTTGACAAATTTTGTTGAAAGTTTAATATGAGAAGACTCGGCCGTTCCACATCGTTATAAGTAACGAATGAAAAGAATTTCATTAAAAATTTCTCATTTCTCTTACAAGCAATTGAAAAACATTAACCGTGTCCTTCACAAGGAAGAAAGAAGTTTTGAATTACTTTTCCTCTTTAATTTACGCATTTCATTTTTGTAATATTTTTGCGTTTCATTTCTGTCTCTATTAAAATACAAAAAAGTTTATAATAATTATAATAATTCAAATCAAGAACAAAAACTTATAAATCGAAATGAAGGCCATAGGTGAAGATGTACAGTTACTTGATAAGAAGGAAATATTATATTCAAAAAAAATTTTCGGTGAAAATTATCTGTCGTCAGTTAGATTCATTTGTATGCAGTGTCCTTTTATTTTGGCAAATAGCATTTCAGTAGAGAGCAGATTTAATACACTTTGTTGTTTGAAACAAGCCGTAATTGCGAAAACGATACTGTATTTCTACTACTGAAATCTCGCTGCTAATCACTAATAAGTTTCGATCGGGAGCCCTCCTTTCGTGTTTTATTTACTCCGAACTGTATGAACTTGCACCAGACATGTGATATTAGAACGTGAAATCGACATTTATCCGATAAGAATAGAAATAATCTATAATCTCGATGTCTGCTACGAAAGTTAATAATTTCCGTTCATTTATTCAATTATTTCATTGGATGTTTGTTTGTTTTGATTGATCAGCAGTGAAACTACTAGCGGCACATTTAAATGGAATAAATCTGTATTTAGATTTGTATTTTGTTGCTGCAGTATCCGGGATCTAAATACAATTCAACATTTTTCACTAAAGCCCACGACAATCTTGAGGTTATTTCGGAGATAATCCTTAACGTAGGCGTCACGCTAAATTTAGTTTTATAGGTTTTCGATTTGGGAATATCCGGCAACACGAAAGTGTTTCTAATGAACATTTCGATAGCGATTTGATAAATCAATCGAATTCAGTTCAGCACCGCGATTGAAATGTAACACTCAACCTTATTTATTACTGTGACAGCTATTCAATGTCTTGGTTCTGGACAACTCTGCACTGAGTTCAGTTTCACGATATAAATTCAATTTCATTCAAGTCGAAATTTCAATCGTTCAGTTTGTCTCGTTTGAACGAACTTTCATTTCCATTAAATGTATCTTTGTTTAAGCATTGGAAATTAATTGCATCGGTATTCTGATTATTCGAATCAGTCAGGTGACATAATTGTTCAGATAATTGGATAAATTTGATCACTCATACAAGAGATGATTTATTTTAAATTGCTCTATAAATACTAATATCACAAAAACTTTTTCCCAGTATTTATTTTTATTTTCAATCTTTTTTACAAAGGATCATCCTCGAATTTCCCCTTTATTCCGATAATCGATCGTTCCGTTAATTGCCGTTTCGATAATCCAGATTCTACTGTATATTTATATCCTATATTTAAGTTAATAGTCCACTCTTTTCACTGCTTCAGAAATGACTCGCAAAATGTCTTTCAAAATCCTGAAACGCTTGTTGCAATTTAACAATATCATCGTGTAAACAATTTTGAGATCAGATGTTTGAAATATCTTTCAACGAAAAGTGAAATTTTTGCCAGAATAAAGATTGTTGGAAATTGTTGAAAATTATAAAAAAAAAAACGTTTGAGACTGCGTTCACATTTTATGTTAATAAACGCGTACGTTCGATATGCATTTTTTAAATATTCTGTCAACCCTCGAGAAAAGCTGACGTTAAATGACGTTGACGTCTGTCAACAGTGTTAAAATTCTGTCAGCCGCAGCTATCTGAATCTCGTTTAACTTCATCGCAATATTCTAATAATGGGTCACCTTCATCAGTTGTTCGGCACGTTCGGTTAATTGGTCGCGAATTGATATCACGTGCAAGTACTGAGCACCGGTATCATAAGTACCGGTTCTTCCATAACGAATTTACACTACATTATGCAATAAAACACTGTAATGAAATACTATACCACGTGATACAATCAATGAACAAATGATGAAAAATTCGAATCTAAATTAAATCTGAATGCACGATTACGGTTTTTGCTTAGAGTGAATATTGCGTTTTTGTTGCAGATCGTTTTGTTGCGGTGATTATGTGATTGCGAAGCTCGTAAGTGTAACAGTGGCCGATGTGAACAGTAGTTTTCGTGGTACCCTCGACACGATCGAGGAGTACGCGAAAGTAACGTCTAAAGAAGTTCCTAATTTCGATAACGTATCGTGCACAATGAATGAACCGGATCCTTGTCTACCATTGATTCTGCCTCCGAGATACAGACTTCGTGATCTCATCCTGGGGGATTATGCTTTCAACGATGACGGGGAACGGTGAGTGAATCTTTTGTTGAGAGTTGTTGCATACTCTATTCGGAATAAAAAAAAAATATATACTTATTGTTAAAACTTTAGATTTCTTAGAACTTTATTTTTAATAAATGGAGGAATTTTCAAGCAACTACAATGAATATATACTGTCAAGTTTTGTGCATTTTATTATATTATAAATATTAAACATTCAAAATAGAGTGTTATAATTTTGTAATAGATGAAAGATATTTTTCTCTCAGGCTCTGCTTTTCTCAGTTTATAAAAATATAATTAAATAACTGAAGTAGAAGAGAAATATCTGCCTAATTATATCGCTAAATATTTAGAATATCTCTCTTTTTCAAGAAAGAAAATTCTTATATCATGTTTCATTAGAGTCTTTTTTCCATAAAAGTTAGAAGTTTAATCGTTTGTACCAATTTCCATTGAATTACTTTCATTAACTTCACGAAACATCTTACGAATTATCTTTATGACCTGTTTATACAAATTTCGTTAGCTCTATGAAACATTTACGTTTACGAAGTACGACAATCACATCAAAGCCCTCTGAGCGAACAGAGATTTATCTCAATTTCTTCCGTAAATTTCCAACATAAAAGTAAGCTTTCGAACACAGAAAAGAATGATAACTTGCTCACGTGACACAAAAAGCTACCGAAAATCTTGTTTTCTGAACCTGAATTTTTCAATCACGTAACGTTTTCGAGTCTTTCTCTTGTTATAGAAGTTCTAACTAGTATATATCCTTTTCTATTCTGGTTTATTATGAATTATTGGCCTGTGTGTTTATACAAGTTTAATTTCATTGAATATAATTAGTCACTTGAGAGATTATGCCTTGTCTGTTAGAACGATTACAGTTTTTATTAAAGTATCTGCTCACTAGGTTAATTCATGAAAATTGTATCTTTAATATTATGCATCGCCTCTGTTCATTTTCTTTTTTTGTGTATTTTAATCACATTTTTCTTTGCATAATTTTATTTCGCGGTTGTTTGATTGAACCAGCGATTCGATTGATTTCAATTTGTTAATCTTCGTCGAGACACGAACTGCAATGAATGCATCGCATTAACTAGATATTTTCTTGACAATAGATATATTGTTATGTAGGAGAAAATTAATTCATTGATGAACAACGTTACATTAACGCAGCATTTCATTCGCAATTTTTTTTCAATTAATTTAAATTCAATTTTTTAATATCGAAGATATGAAAGGAAATTCCAAGGATTCGTATCTTCCATCGAAATTCTGTGAATTTTATGAAACTTAAGGCAATTGGAGTATAACACCATGATAAATTATTACCATGATAAATCTTTAATGGGTTAGCCTTCTATATTATAAATCATGTCTGTTATGCCACGTCTACATTCAATTTTTCTAAATTTGTTGTTAATACTCTTATACAAATGTTAGCTCGAAAAAGAAGAAAAAAACGATAATAACGCGTCCGTGTGTTTCATACACAAAATAAATATACAAAATGATCGTGAAGGTAGCGTGTGACCTTGTACCTACGAAATCCACAGGGAAAATTAATTTGTTTCGGGAAAGGGAAAAGAAGGTTTCGAAGAAAACAAATTAAGTTGCGAGCTCCTTTCGCAACGAAAGAGGAGATTTAGGGTGAAAAAGAAATGATCCTGCGTTTGAGATCAACGACTTTCTGCCTGAACCGTAATATCTTATTCGTTGGACATTTCCACGAGGTCTTTTGCACTGTGGAATTGACATTAATGAAATTGTATAGTCACGCACTATGAAATTAATATCAACGAATTTTTTCAAGAACAGTAAGCTTGTTAATTGGGCAAATTAAATTTTAAATCAAGTAAAAAGTCATCATTCGATTATCTCATTAAACGAAAAATTATAAATTATTGTACAAGAATCATGATTGAATGTTGTACATGCCTATCAAACAGTGTGAATGTCATGTTTCGTTAGATCAGTATATGTCTTTTTTTTAAATTTGATTTCTCGGCCCCGGATGTGCTTCTAAGTTCCTTTAATGATTCAGTCTTTATAGCGCTAGTGGTACAGTGAATGGATCGTAAATTGAATGGCAAGATGTCCATTATATAGTCATCTTGGAATTTCAAACAATGAGATAGTTATGAAGGAGAACCAGAAAATAGTATAGAATTTAGGCTAAATAGCATACCAAATTTCCCATTGAAGAATTATCTTACATTGCTCTTTGTTTATGATGTCTTTCAGCATAATTCGTAAATTACGATGAAAATTATCTAGTACAGAAAATTTTAGAAAATAAGAACTAAATTAGTCCTCTTATATGTTCTAATAGTTTTTGTGTAAATGATTGTAATTTTTTTATAAAAATTGTATGACTGTGAAGAAGGAAAGTTTCTTTTAAAAATCATGAAATAATTTATCCTTCAGATGATATTGAATGACACATTATTTTCTCCTTTTTAGTTAGTAAGAGATTTTACAAAAAGCTCTTGTTTTCAAGTAATACGTTATCATATTGCGTTTTTCACAACTCGTATTGGAATTTCAACAAAAAGAACATGTTCTTTGCAAGGAATATACGTAGAAGAAACGACAGTTTCTTTTGGACACTTTTATATTATAAATTACCCGAAGAATGTCCCATTCAAATTTTCATAAGGATCGATTGGATTCACTCGTCGCAGCTGCCAATTTTCTAGCAATAAATAGTAGAATGATGTTTTTTTTTCTATTTATTGAAGTTGATAAATTTCATTTGATGGATGCTTGTCCAATCCTTTTTTCTCTTTCTTTTTAATACAAGAAATTAATCTGCAAATAAAATACTTACTTAATTTTGAAAGTCGAATTTTCATTTCCTCTTCGCTTTTCTTTTCTCTTGATTTGGGCAGACGCATTAAGTCGAAAATATCGTAGCAGTGATCGATGTCGTGTTCGTAGGAGCGCCAGTCCATAAGGGCTAATTATTCCATATTTTATCGTGTGCCATGCTCCCATGTTACGTGACTCTCTCCACCAGAGCAGTCTCATACTGTTTACTAATTTGAAATGTGCTGCTTGACATCTTCGATCAGCTTACCAACACTCGTTTCAATTATATTAACGTGAATCCGACTTATTCGACGATTTAGTAAACTTCTTTAGAAAATTTAATATTACGACATAGCTAATGAATAGTAACTTTGGAGCCTTGCGACAACCATCGAAAATGAAAAGACCAATAGATAGTTAAGTCTTCTAACTTCTAAGTCGACCATAGTTATAATTTTTCTCGTCAAACGGAAGAAACACAATTAAATAGCTTGTCATTTGTAAAACATTATTATCGCTTAATCTTGCTTATTTTTGTCATGTGAGCGTACTTACTAATTAATGACGTCTAAAATTTCCGGTTTTTATAAAGCGTGGAATCAAGTGTTTCATTTGCATGACGATTTTCATGGCATGTTTATCAAACAACATTCGAACTTTAATATCTGGTCTATTCGATCGAAGTTGGGAAAGACATCAAGTGAGTTTCTACAACTGAAACTCCAAGGAGAAGTATTGTCTCCTTGTAAGGGTTCCATGCTCGCAATATTACGGATATTTAAAATTTCTTGAAATTAATCTCGCTTCAGAAGTTTGTTTCGTCACAACTTTTTATATTTTATTGACAAAATTATTTGAAATGACGAAACTTCCTCAAACGTCCCTTCCAGTCGTATAAGTCATGTAAGTAAAATTGTGTTATATGTAAACATGCTTTTGTATGCAAAAAGAGAATAAAAAAATGTACATCGAATCTAGCAAGGATTTTAATATTGAAGAGGCAGAAATTTGCGCTTGTTGAAAATTGTCTCATTTATCATTTGTTAATGTATATAAATATATGATTAAATTCGCGGAAATATTTTTGCATAGTCGCGAGATGAAAGAGAATTTCTCAAAAATAATTTTAAATTTTTACCAACTGTTAAATCGAATCATTAAATAATTAAACAGGATAGCACTCACTAAAATCAACATCACACGTTATAAACCGCATTGCGAGCCAGTTTGAGGTTCGTCAAGCTATTAATTTCTTAAGGAAAACAGTGCAAACAATTTTGCTGCCAGCAGAGACGCATTCGTCATTGAATCATTTCTTTGAGCGGAGAGCCTAGTTTTTCACGCTCTAATACCTTCTCGTCTTTCGCAAGAAAGTCGGTCAGAAGCGTGTATGAAATAAAAAAAAAAAAAAAAAAAAGGTATTGGTCGAATTCAGTGATTGCAAGTTGAATTCAACAAAGAATGCCCTCCACAATTTCATACAACGAAACATATTATATTCATTCTCATATGTGTATGTATGATNCTCTCTCTCTCTCTCTCTCTCTCTCTCTCTCTCTCTCTCTCTGACCTCGTGTGTACTCGCCTCTTCGGAACAGAGATGTCAATGTACTTCTTCCGGTTGCACAACCTGCGCCGCCAGGCGGAGGAGGTACGAAAAAAGCGGCAGAAAGGAAGATCGAATCCAAGTGGTCAACGTGGGACCAATTGTACGGACCAATCGCAACCGACAGCCGGATCCATGCACTGTTGCAACAGGGTGCACCGGGGCCCGAGCAGGCTCTTCGAGCGTGCCCCATTGCAGCCCAGTGACTCCCTCGACGAGATCGCGTTTCAAATACCCAGGTAACGTTCTGCATGATACCTATTGTCAATCTCTATTCTCTTTTCGAATCTTTCGTAATTCGAAGGTGTGTATACTTTTTCGCTGAAAAGTCATTTACGACACTCTTCGTTCTTCAGGGTGTTCTGATGATGATTTGCGTATGATACCTATTGTCAATCTCTATTCTCTTTTCGAATCTTTCGTAATTCGAAGGTGTGTATACTTTTTCGCTGAAAAGTCATTTACGACACTCTTCGTTCTTCAGGGTGTTCTGATGATGATTTGCGATATATCGCAATCATCTTCACATTTCAGTGTTCGGTATTTGTTTCGGTGGATGATACAATTTTTAAACATCTATTTCCTTTTTAAAACTGGAGAGTTCTTTGCAGGCGTATCTTGTGATTAAATTGTTGAAATTTTATTGTATTGATCCCTTTGCTCTGTGAAATATTTGATCATTTACCAGTTTTGAAACAAGAACAGCATTTAAACATGAATGATGGAGGAACAATTGTTTCATTCAATTTAATTTCAAAGAAATATGTATGTGAGAACTGTATGTCGCAGAAAAGGAGAAATATACTCTAAACTTCTTAGACAGTACAGGTATCTAAAATTAAAATTTAATGCATTTTTTATTATTTACTCTGAATCATCCCAAATCTGTAAACGTGCTATACAAGTGATATATGTTAGAAGCAATATTATATACATAGAAATGAATGGCCCATTTCTATTATATTCAT
>NIPQ01093128.1:0-18404 GCA_002806875.1 Lepidotrigona ventralis hoosana
AAAGACAACGCCAGTATCACGATGCATAGGAAGAAGAATTTCCATCGAAGCCGCGTAGGTTCTATAGAATTGCTGTAGACCAGAATGACACATGAAATTTTACTTCGTGTGTCACCAAATAAACATCAAGTGCTATACATTCAGATTTATTGATCGTTCTTATGATCATGAAATATCATGCTACACATTCAGATCTGTTGATACGAAGATAATGTGGAAAAAAACATAACATTTAATAAATTATCAAATTTTAATTTAATAGATTATAAAAATAACAAAATTTAACAAACCACGTCTAATAAATTAATTAAATCTAAAGTATATATTTAAATATAATAATATTTAATTAAATCAATTTACTATAATATCAAGCGAATAATACATAAGTTAACTTTCTACTTCTCCATTCTTTTTAATTATAATTGAAAAAGAAATTTATCTGAATTTGTCACGTACTTTTACATGTTATATCGCACTATATTACGCTGTTAATAACATTTTTTATTGCTCTGCGTATCGCTACTGATAATATTGTTATCATTATGTATTATTATGTCTATTGTGTCATTAGTAATTCTTTTGATCGATTAGATGAGGCCTTAAAGTCGACGCTGAATAACAAATAAAAAGAAAGAAAGAAAGAAAAAAAAACATCCACATCATTAACAACTGCTAACAAAAGTAAAATACATAATGAGGGAGAAAGCAGGGCAAAGCTTGCAGTCAGATATGAGATTATCGGTGAATCTCTCGGTGGTATCACGGTGGTAAGCGCTTGCACGTTAAAATAAACCAATTATTGTAGTTTCCCTGTGCAATTAATAGGCATCCAGGCTTGCGTGTACACGAGATAAGCAGCAAACAACGCGATTAGCAAACCCGTGAATTGTGCCAAGCCGTGAATCTAGGAAAAGTGTATCGACGATATATCGACCTGTCTATGTATCGTTCCATGGCCCTCCATTCGCACTGAAGTGACACCCAATGTGACGACAACCGGAAGAATAAGATGCTGCCCATCAGACTGTTCCCATAGAACACAGCGCCAACTGTCGCCGCAGCTATGCCTCCTGAAAATTATTATTAAACCTGTCTAATTATTATTATTACTATTAGTAATACGTGAAAATTATCAAAAAAAAAAAAAATTTTTACTGTGTCTTGAATATAATTTTTAATACTTCATTGTGAGATTCTTCTACAACGATTCATCAAAAGTTATTCCAACAAATAGGAAATTTCATAATTATATATAAACATGTGACCATTTTTATAGTTACCATTTAAGAATTATTATTAATATAATTTGCATACGTCAAAATTATTGAAAATTATCAAAGAAATGTTAGTTGTTTCTTGAATATAATATTTGATACCTCATTGTAAGATTCTTCTGCAACTCTCATCAAATATTATTTTAACAAATACTAAATTTCGTAAATACATGTACAAAGTAATTACATATAAATTTCAAAATTATATACAAACGAAATAAGATTGATACCTCATTGTAAGATTCTTCTGCAACTCTCATCAAATATTATTTTAACAAATACTAAATTTCGTAAATACATGTACAAAGTAATTACATATAAATTTCAAAATTATATACAAACGAAATAAGGCAATAATGTGGACAATTTTTATTGCCATCATTCAACAATTATCACTGAACCTGTCTAAATCATCATTGTTTTTAAATAATTAATGTTATGAAATTACATACTTTGTTGATGCAGCTGTGCCTCCTAAACAATAATGTGGACAATTTTTATTGCCATCATTCAACAATTATCACTGAACCTGTCTAAATCATCATTGTTTTTAAATAATTAATGTTATGAAATTACATACTTTGTTGATGCAGCTGTGCCTCCTAAAATGCAATGTAATGTTGTTTATCTTGTCTTGAATATAATTTTTAATAACTATATATATTTTGCTTTTAAAAGAAACTCTTTTATAATGTAGAAAATTGAGATTAAAATAAACTTTACTTCATAGTAATAAATTCAATTTTTATTGTCTCCTATTGTATATTTATATAGTGATCTTTTTCTCTTCTGTTTCTATCCAGCAAACATAGATGTATGTACATTGATAAAGTTCAATTAGTGAAAATTGATATTGCATGATGCAACAAACTCTTCGTATCGTTATATTTAACTTGTATGTATTGCAAGTTAAACAATTTCATCGTCGAAGTCACGACGTCACTTGAAATAAAACATAAAACGACTTATCGTATATAGTAAATGTAAATTCTGCATATGCGGGTATCATCTTAATTTTCAAGACTCTTTTAATCACAAAAGCAATTTTGTTTAATAAAAAATAAAATAAGTAATAAATTTTATATTTCTTATCATTAATATATCTTTCATTGATGTTNAACTTGTATGTATTGCAAGTTAAACAATTTCATCGTCGAAGTCACGACGTCACTTGAAATAAAACATAAAACGACTTATCGTATATAGTAAATGTAAATTCTGCATATGCGGGTATCATCTTAATTTTCAAGACTCTTTTAATCACAAAAGCAATTTTGTTTAATAAAAAATAAAATAAGTAATAAATTTTATATTTCTTATCATTAATATATCTTTCATTGATGTTGCTCATCTTATTTGAACTACTAAAGAAAAGATGAGCTATTTATTTTCATTCTTCATAAATAATTACATATTTTACTTTACTCATGCAAACAAAGTATTTTCGAAATATTGAAATATTATTTGTGAACAATATGTAATATTTGGATGGTGAAATGCTTGAACAAAAATATTATTGAAATAATGAAATCGTACTGATTTGTACTGTATACTGATTTTAATGTCACAAAAAACAGAGAGAGAAAGAGAGAATTGCATCTATCGTAACGCAAAGGACAGTATCGCGTTAAGAAGGATTGCAAATGACACAAAAGGGAAATGACATACCATTAAAGGAAATATTAGAGACTCAGGCACATTGTGAGTACAACCGGAATCGTTTAGTTTAAAACGAAGAACCATTAAGATAGGATAGATCTGTCTATAAGGCGAATAGAATGATTCTCGTCAGGAGGAATATTTTTAAACATCTCTCTAATAGTACAACAAAACAGACTCATTTCATTTTTTGTATATCAGTGGATGCATTTAACAATTACAGAATACGATCATATGTAATAGTTGCATATTATAGTAAACTACTTCTTAAAACAGAAGAGATATAATATAAATATAGTAAAGTGAAGTAGAACAAATAGTACTTATAATTTCGTGTAGTATATAGTTGTATAAATTATTTCCAATACAAATAGAAGATGATTGGAGGAGTATTGCTTACCACGTGTATGAAACGTATTAGCGTTAAGAGTTTTCAACATGTGAGACACCGATAAGATCGTCATGAAAAATACCATGGCGGCGATGAAGCTTGAATAAAAAGTGACGAACGAGAATATCTTGAACCGAAGCTTCGAGGGTGATACAGACCGGATTCCAGCCACCGGAAACAAACCGAATATCCGGGCCATACTTAAAACCGGCCCGATCGCACAGTGAAAACTCTCTATTGCCTGCAAAAGAAGAAGCAAATCATTACATTAAAGTGCATTAGAGTAAAATATAAATTATACAAATAATATTAATAAATACGCAGTCATGAAAAATATTTTCAATATATTCAAGCTTACTTAGAGCCAACATCGTGTTAAGACAACAGTTCGTTTCAATCAATTCGTATTATCAAAATTTCATTCCTTAATAATGGGTCTGTGAAAAGAAATATCAAATAATCGTTTGATATTTCCTGTGGCCATTTACACTGCCATGTAGAAGCAGTTATAATGTTATGTTAAATTATTAGCTCAACAATACATTTATTAAACGGAAGAAATCTCTACTTAGGTGTTCATAAAAATTTTAAATTTGCACGAACATCCGCAGTCCAGTTACAATAAATAAATAAATTGAATTTAAGACATAACGAGAGAACAGAAACGAGTTTTAAATGCACCTCTCGCACTTTGTGTTAAAAGTAAAAAACGTTTCTGGGAAATAAACAAATTCTCACGTTGACGTCTGTGGAATCATTTCGTCCATCTTGATGTCTTCCAACGAGCAAACTGTTCGATGGGTTCGAGCTTAATTCCTGGACATTGCTGTTATCCTTGCGATACGTGAATGAAACTTTGAAGTTAGAAGGTTTGCTTCTAAGAGGTATTTCACACAAGGCGTCTTTCGATTTTAACATTATAAATCGACCCTCCTGAACGTTTACATCATGCATCTAGTATGATCCTGTTGAAAACAATCGTGCAATAAGCAATAACGCAATGATAATGTAATTGAACGAACTAATTGAATTATTACATGTAAAAGGAGATTAATTATAAAATTGTAAAATATAAAAATAAATAATATATATAAATAATGGCAGTAACTAAGTAAAGTAAGTATAACAATATAAATATAATAAATACAATAATTCAGTTTTTCTATCAGTATTGTCTACTTTCATTGTAGAAAGGAAAAGCAGATAAGAAAAAGCAAGTAATGGAATCCTTAGAAATATTTTCATCCACTGTTGATACAGATTAAATCATTTTGATATGCGATATGATCTGTCTAGAGAGGAATGAGTGATATCCTGCTATTAATCTTGATCATTGAAAACACAAAAATAGCATTGGTCATTTAGTTCTTCTTGCTGCATTTAGCTCACCTTCTCGAAGGTGACAAGCAGTTTTGATAAATGTTGTTT
The DNA here is from genome assembly GCA_002806875.1 of Lepidotrigona ventralis hoosana. Classification (NCBI taxonomy): domain Eukaryota; kingdom Metazoa; phylum Arthropoda; class Insecta; order Hymenoptera; family Apidae; genus Lepidotrigona; species Lepidotrigona ventralis. The sequence continues at coordinate 4,753 of NIPQ01093128.1, forward strand.
TCCTGGAGGTAATTAATTTTTATTCAATAACAACCTAGGACAAGAAAAATCATTCTTTGATATCTATTTTAATAGACTATAGATACTATATTGTAGGGCTAATTTCTGTCAATCTAAAAAATTGAGAAATTTAGCAAGGATCATTTTTGTTATGAGAAACTTGACAAGAATTATTTTTATTAAGAGTTATTAAATTTTTATTATTATCAATTCGTATAGTTTGTATAGTTTCTATTGAATAATATTCTGTTCATTATATATGAATAATATTTTATTCAACGATTTTATTTCAACAAATTAGTCTGCATATTTAGAATCTGGATATTGTAGTTGACTTATAATATCATTAATGCTTTTACATATTTTTTACATACATACAGATGCTATAAACAAATATGTTATATTTTTCACATTATACAAATAAATTATTTTATACATATCAACTTCTGTAATAAAAAAAAAACTAGTAACAAAATAGTTTTGAAAAAATAATGTTATTCAAAATAAATTTAAGAATTTTATAGCTTTTTATAGTATACAAATACTTTAGCAAGTTTATAAGTGTAGTATACAAATACAAATACAAATACATAGCTTTTTGTAGTATACAATACTTAATTGTAGTATAATAAAATAATAATTAAAAGGCAATGTATTGTCTATCAAGAGAAATATATGTTGGAAAATATCTAAAATTAATTATATTATATTATACTATATCATTGGTATAATATTTCATCACATTATACACATTATACATTATCACATTATCACATATAATACATTAGAAATACCTGTAATATAACATTTTAGAAAAATCGAGGGTTAAATTATCGCTTAGAACTATCGACGACTAAAGTATAGATTTCATGGCAGAAAAATTAAAATGCACAAAACAGAAAAAAATTTAATTTAAGAACACAGTTTCCATTTATATATATTTCCACTTATATATTATTATTATATTTTACTAAAAATTATTCAAGTCTTTAAAAATATACTCTTATATAAAATTTCTGTGGAAAATTACGAACTGGTCATTTTTTATCATTTTGAGTAGTTTCCAGAGCATATTTTTGTTTCCTCGTTCAATGAAATTCCCCTTTTGTACAAACAGCTACACGAAAGATTCAAATTTCTTCTTCCCTCAAGATAAATGATACTATTTCTAAAAAAGAAAAGGGAACAGGTAATAAATAATACTCTGCAATCTACGTCATTACTATCGTACTCCATCGATCTAACCGTTAACCGCGCCAATATTTCACGCTGTATCACCTTGACAAAGTATTTCATAGCTTCAGAAATACGAACTAACGTCTCGTTTTTCAAATCAGTAGAGTTACATCAGGTTGAGTCGTGAGTAACGTCAACAAGACACGCGACAAATTTCAATAGGTTTTTAGAAAAATTGGCATGGTTCACAGGACTCGGTTCCAATTTAATTATCAAGCATTGTGGACATTCTACGCGATGACGCACGCCCCGAGACGACCTATCCTAATGATGCATTCCAGGAAGAAAGTGACCCGTGTTTATTTAGGATACGAAACAGCTTGTTTTAACAGACTGTAAAGTCTGGTTAATTGCCGACTATATTTATATTTATTTTTTAAAGGATTAAATTAATTAAAGGATTTTTTATCAGGATATATATATATATATATATATATATATATAAAATTGGATTTTATATATATATATATATAAAATTGGATTTTAAAAGAGACAGAATTGGATATATATATATATATATATATATATATAAAATTGGATTTTAAAAGAGACAGAAACGAATACACGTAACTTCCAGACATTAATTGTTTCGAATTAATTATCAATGACTATTAGTTAATTCGTTATTTATCTTTTAATTGACATTATTATTACGTATTAATATTAATTGAAGGGCAAACAATTGACCCAAATATTTATAAAATATTTGAGAAAAATTAAATAAAATTTATCTTTAATCATGATATAATTTTGAATCGAGTTTGACAGAAATATTTTCTAAATCACTATATTAATTTTCCCAACGTATACATATNTTTAATTGACATTATTATTACGTATTAATATTAATTGAAGGGCAAACAATTGACCCAAATATTTATAAAATATTTGAGAAAAATTAAATAAAATTTATCTTTAATCATGATATAATTTTGAATCGAGTCAGAAATATTTTCTAAATCACTATATTAATTTTCCCAACGTATACATATAACTAGTATAGAATTGTTGTACAGACATAAAGAAACGATAAGAGGTACGTTCTTTTTTAGGGTGGGAATAGATAACTGATATTTACGTATTTTATCGATGTAATCTAAGTTTATGAATAACTTACGCTTTCTCAAATAAGTACGATGACATTAGATTTATATTGATAAAAATAGAAACCTAAAAAAACGAACATATAAAGAGTCTCCAATAACTTTAATCATTGTTACTTTAAAAATATAAAAAAAAAAAAATGTTATTCTATAGAGGACCATTTAATGTCGATAATAATTCTTTTTAGCGATGATAAATATTTATAATAAATTTCAATTCACTGATTGTGAGTTAGATTTTGCAGGATACATTGAACTCACAATTCAATAATTTACATAACATTTAAGTTGAAATCTGCAGGATACATTAAAATCGTGTGCCAAAAACAACTAACACTATTGAAATGACATAAGACAAAGAAGTATTGTAGAATTTTCAGTTTATTTCTTATGACATAAGGCTCACTGTTTTATTTCNTTTTTTAGGGTGGGAATAGATAACTGATATTTACGTATTTTATCGATGTAATCTAAGTTTATGAATAACTTACGCTTTCTCAAATAAGTACGATGACATTAGATTTATATTGATAAAAATAGAAACCTTAAAAAACGAACTTATAAAGAGTCTCCAATAACTTTAATTATTGTTACTTTAAAAATATAAAAAAAAAAAATGTTATTCTATAGAGGACCATTTAATGTTGATAATAATTCTTTTTAGCGATGATAAATATTTATAATAAATTTCAATTCACTGATTGTGAGTTAGATTTTGCAGGATACATTGAACTCACAATTCAATAATTTACATAACATTTAAGTTGAAATCTGCAGGATACATTAAAATCGTGTGCCAAAAACAACTAACACCATTGAAATGACATAAGACAAAGAAGTATTGTAGAATTTTCAGTTTATTTCTTATGACATAAGGCTCACTGTTTTATTCCTCTATTTATGGCCGAGTAACCTTGCAGTGAAAGTCGTTGAAATAGCATAAATATTCACATGTAGCACAATATTCATACATGTATGATATAAAAAAATATATTCCTCATGATATAATACAAATGATCTTAATGTTTTCAGAAATATTCCATTTATAGAAAAATTATTACTAGTAGTTATACTATCTTTTATTTTATATTCTATATTTATTTTATATTTATATTTATTTATTTTATATATTTCTATATTTATATTCTGAGCTACTTAACGTCTTTATTTATTCCTTCGAAAATGATATAAAAATATTTTTCTCTGGCAAATTTTGCGAATCCAAATGTCTTCAACAAAATATGAACAATTTTTCTCATAAACAAATCTACCATAGTCTTAAAGTCTTCTCTTTACGAGAATTCTTCAAAGTACGATTTTTTTTTTTCGATCAAAGTGATAACAGTTTAGAATATCGACAATTTTTCATCGAGTGTATGTACTGTTTAGTAGAAGTCAAAAATATATTAATATAAAAATGGTACAGAAATTCCTAAATTCAGTTGATTTTTTACTTAAAACGAACTAACAGAATGTTATAATATTAAGACAATCCCAATAGAAAAATGTCCCAAGCTAATTATAGCGTCAGAAAAACAATTTTCAATCACTTTAATAAATAATTTTATAATTTTCAGCAATGCATTTAATGATTTTTAAATTTCAAAATTTATATCAATTGTTTTTCATAAACTATTCAGCCTGTTTAATATTTTACATAATTATTGCTTATAGAAAGTTAAAGATATATGTGAAACAAATATTAATAAAATAATGCTGATAGTATTACTGAATTACAATAAATTCTCATGAGTGTAAAACTATTCCTATATAAGAAAATTTAACAAAAATATTTCACATTGCCGTTTGTACTCTGTAAATTAATTGTACATTAAATTAAACATTAGTTTTGAAATATTAAATAAAATATTTCAGTTGTTTATTGTAATGGTGCAACAAAATCAAAAAATTACTAAAATTAATTTCTTTCAAATGTATCATTATTTTATTGTTTTGCAATTATCAAATTATGAAACTGAAAAAATTATTCATTTTAAGAAATGTACTTAAATTTTTTAATTATTTATTATTTATAGAATTTATTTTTACAATAAATAAACATCTATAGATCACCTAAAATTGTTATTCATGCTAAAAACAAATCTGCACATGTTTAAACAAAACAATTTATACATTTTACAACGCAAAGAAATATTTTAAATAAAATCTATCAAATTTAGATGTTACGTAAAAAATAATTTGTATTGTAAAATAACGCGTAGAATAAATCGTCTTATTCAAACATATGCAGATTTTGCTTAACAGGAATAACATTTTAAATAATTTATAAATATTTGTTTATTTTTACAATAAATTCTATAATTAACAACGCGTTTTATTTTAGATAAAAACTACCTATATAATAAAAAATAAACATACGTGCTACTTTTAAATAATATTAAAGGAATATTATTTTATAGTATATCGAAAAGCAATCGAATATTTAATATTTTTAAATATTTAAATTTAACTTTAAAGAAATTTAAATAGAATACTCACTAGATTAGCCATCTGTAATTATAATGTTTAATATTGTACATTACAAAAAACGAAGAAAGCAAATGCAACAGGTCGACTTTTAATAAGAACAAAAGAGAATCCACTGCACGAGTATACCACTGTGGACTAACTTGTAAAAAATTTCTTGATTCAGGAGAAGTGTACTAGAAACTCGGACCTGCGCCATACATGTTTGATCTGATAAACGCTTGTACTACTAGTTTCTCACGTGCTTACTTAGCACAAATCAACTATAGAGTAAAATATAGCTGATAACTGATCAGTATAGGCATTCAATATTTATAGAATTCTCTATACCTAATAATATTTCTTTTGCTTTAATTTGTTGGATTACTTGACTATAAAAGAAAAAAAGATCCAGATAACATGTATTTTAAATTATAAATTCTTTGAAATTTGATTTAATAAAGATATTTGAATAAAATTCATGTGAAAAATTTGATTTAATGAATTGAATGAGATTTAATGTTGCGTATGTGAAATAAATATAACTGTATTTTAGTCCACAAATAACTATAAAACAAATGTATTTAAATCCTGCAAAATTTAAATATAATTGCGGATTTCAGGAGGAACTTCTAAAAATTTACTTAATATTTCTTCATCATTCCTTCTTTGTCTATCTGAAGCCTGAATTTTTTATAATTGTTTATAAACTACATATCTTTATCATACAATATTTTGTGCAAATCATGACATGGACAAATAAATTGCAATATGTACTATTATTAAAATACTTAATCATACTAAATCTATTTATTACATAAAAAATTTTTAAGAATATTTCTACAAAAGTTTTTTACTATATTGAGAATTCCAATTTTTAATAAGATAATAATACTAACATAATCAGACTGTAGAAAGATTCAATAAACCTTTTTTATACTCTTCGACTGATACCTTTATTATATTGTATTTATTTTTTTAACGAAACTAATACAAAGTATGTATACAATTATTACCAAATTGCACGTTGTACACCACTCATTCTATTATGATCAGCCGAATCTCTAAACACGATTCTTGATACTTTCCACTTAGGCAAAACTCCCCGTGGACGAGAAGTTAATACACAACGTGGTATTAATTGTCTTAAAGCTGTCTGACGTGGAATTGTTTCATCTATTTGTTTACCAACTTCTTCCTAAAATATAATCAAATCATCTTTCCACATAAACTTCTTATATTGCACTTTTAGGTTATATAAAGTGTACATGACATACCCGGATTTCTAATGGCAAAATATCATTTCTTTTCATAGCAACCAGTCGTAATCGTTCTTCTGCATATTTCTCTGCCAATTTTCTTCGTTTAAGATCACGAATCATCCACCGACCAACATATTTGTTACGTATTTGCTGAATCTAAACGAAAAATAAATTCTATAAGCAACATGGTTTTCTATCTATATATCAACAAATCAATAAATATTATATGCGGAAAAATTTTAAAAATTGTTTCTACTTACATCGTACGCTGCAACATTTGTACTATTCGAAAGAAAATTCGAAAACATAAACAAACCATTTCTTACGACGGCCATGTTTATCTCAACAGCTGTTGTCCTATGAAATTCGCCATAACTTTGTAAAACCCATATGATATACCCATTGAATATACAATCATAAGAATTATCATATTATTTATATTTTATAAATAAGAAAATTTGTAAAAGATAATCATATCAGAAACAAATTTTAATTAAAATTAATTTTATGAAAATAGATCAATAGATAGATCAATAGATATACTTTGCAATGAAAGATTAACTTTAATCTTTGGTCTATTAAACGGGTCACTTATAGAAAGTAAAGTTACATCGAATTACATCAGTTAAATTTTACTAAGTAAATATTTTATATATCACGTTATAATTAAATTCTTATTTTAATATGTAAGAAAAAGTACATATGAACATTTTCACAGGTTAAAGGTATTAAGGTGTAATAGAATATACAATACATAAAATTGTTTCTGTAGCTCCTTTATTTTTATTCATTATTGTTATCTCTATGTATGTACAGAAAACCGTTGTTAACCAATTTCAATCGGAAAATCGCGGCTAAAAATGCTGTACCATTGTGGAGCAATCATATTTCCGCACATACTTCCTTTTAATATAGAACGTGTAAAAAGATAAGGTAAATCTTTGTAAAGACATGTATAGTAGAAAAGTGTTTGTGTATATATTTTTAGCAGTTCAATTCCTTACCTAGTCAGGTAATCAGAAAGTAATAAAAAAACAGGTCCCGTCTCCCAACCAAATTCATACTGGAACTACTAAATTTTCCTTTTTCTCGCTCCCAATTATTCTTTTTGTATCGATGTATCCCGACTTATGAAAAATTTTAAAAATCATTAATTTCTTTAATTAAATCTTACGAAAAAAGATTCGGAAATATGAAGCATTTTACGATAAAAGGATGACTATGATTAATTAATAACGGCGGCAAAAAAATAATAATGAGATGTTTCTCAAATATCGCAGATATAGGATTTATTTCCGTATAATAATTAGAAAATATAATTAAGCCGAGCTAAATTATGATGTTAATGTTCTTGTGAAACAGGTGTTATAAGTAGCTTTTCATAGTTTACTTTCTTTTCTCATGGAACTCACAGGCGAGAACATTGGTTTCATACACCATTGTTGACTGTTTTTTTTTTTACCTTTCCTACGAAATTCTTTACGATGAGAAAAATGACGAAGTAACCATTTCGATAAATGGAATATACGAATATCAAAAAAATGTGGCAAAGATGCAATTACATGCACAAAAAATGCCAGTCTTCGCGATTCTTTACCGATTCTATTATCCTTAATTATTGATCGCGATTTCATAGAAAATATTACAGCAGTCTCCAATGGGAACAACGTAACGTTGTTCTCGTGCGAGGAACGTGAAGAAAGAAGGTAAACTATTTTAGCTACTATACGCCGAAGCCCATCTGGCGATACACATATACGGAAACTAGTTATTTCTTTTTCTGGGCTTTCTCGGCAGCCTTGGTGACCTTGCCCGCAGCATCCTTGAAATTGACAGCTTTAATAACACCAACGGCTACTGTTTGACGCATGTCACGAACAGCAAAACGACCTAGCGGCGGGAATTCTTGGAAAGCTTCGACGCACATAGGCTTGCTCGGTACGAGCATAACAATGGCAGCATCTCCCGATTTGATAGATTTAGGATTTTCTTCAGTGGTCTTTCCATTACGACGGTCACACTTTTCTTTGATATCAGCGAATTTACACGCAATATGTGCAGTATGACAATCCAATACTGGCGTATATCCATTACTGATTTGGCCAGGATGGTTCAACACAATAACCTAAAATAAAAATATAGAACATTGCTTTGAATTATTAAATAAATATAAACATACATATAAAAATATTTTCATACAAATAGCAGTCAGACGTTCTTAACCATCATTAAGTCTCAAAGACTTTCCGAAGAAACCACGAATGTAATTGAATTAATAAGTTTTCATCATTTCGCCAGTTAATGGAATAATTTATTCAAATTTGCTTCTTGTTTTTAATATTATATTAAACATATACCTGTGCAGTAAAATCAGCAGCACCTTTAGGTGGGTTGTTCTTTGAATCACCAGCAACATAACCACGACGCAATTCTTTAACCGATACGTTCTTCACGTTAAAACCGACATTATCACCAGGAACAGCCTCTTGCAAAGCTTCGTGATGCATTTCGACGGACTTGACTTCAGTAGTCAAACCAGCAGGTGCGAATGTGACAACCATACCTGGCTTCAATACACCGGTTTCAACACGACCAACTGGTACTGTTCCAATACCACCAATTTTGTATACATCCTATAATCATACCATGTAATATTATCATCTGGCCTTTCAAAACAAAAACAATTTTCAAAGAATTAATTTTAATCAGACGTCACTGTCCATCATTGGATTACAAAATTCTCCGGTGGAAACCGCGAATGTGATATTAATGTTATCATCATAAGTAAATAAAGTAAATAAAAAATAGAAATGAACTGACTTAGGTTAGAAACTTACTTGAAGAGGAAGACGGAGGGCCTTGTCTGTAGGTCTTGTTGGCGGAAGAATGGCGTCAAGCGCTTCAATAAGGCATTTTCCTTCAACTTTGCCTTCCTTGCGTTCGACAGTCCATCCTTTGAACCAAGGCATTTTTGCAGAGACTTCCAACATATTATCCCCATGCCAACCAGAAATTGGCACGAATGCGACAGCAGCTGGATTGTAACCAATTTTCTTAATGTAAGATGACACTTCTTTTTTAATTTCCTCAAATCGGGTCTCAGAGTATGGTGGTTCAGTGGAGTCCATCTTGTTAACACCAACAATCAGCTGTTTTACACCAAGTGTAAAAGCGAGCAGAGCATGCTCACGGGTTTGTCCATTCTTTGAAATACCAGCTTCAAATTCACCGGTACCAGCAGCAACAATCAGTACGGCACAATCAGCTTGAGAGGTACCAGTAATCATGTTCTTGATAAAATCTCTGTGTCCAGGAGCATCAATAATAGTAACATAATATTTAGAAGTTTCAAATTTCCACAGGGCAATATCAATGGTAATACCACGTTCACGTTCAGCTTTTAGCTTGTCCAATACCCAGGCATATTTGAAGGAACCTTTGCCCATCTAAAAAATTTTTCCATCACATTATTATACATATATATATATATAAAATATATAATATATTTAAAAATGTTTTAAATGTTAAAAAAAAAGATATTCATCACTGTGCCAAGGTAACATAAATTACCAGTGACAAAGTTTCGCCAAATTTTTGCAACTAATGATAATGTAACCTATTTCTTTAAAAATGTAACTGCATCGTTACTTACTTCCTGAGCTTCCTTCTCGAATTTCTCAATTGTACGTTTATCAATACCACCGCATTTGTAGATTAAATGACCAGTGGTAGTTGATTTTCCAGAATCGACGTGTCCAATGACAACAATGTTAATATGAATCTTCTCTTTTCCCATTGTGAAGTTTTGATAAAACTTTGTTGATTAACTCTGAAATAAAACTGTATACAGCAATAAATTAAAAAAAAAAATGCAAATAAAAAACAAGACATTTAAAGTTCATTTTAAATCGAAATCACGTGCGGATATTTTCATTTTATGATTAAAACTTTTCAAACAATACTCTTCTAGATTTGAAGAAAATTTTGTTTAAAAACGCTAATCCTTGGTTAACGGTAGATAAGTTTCGCGACTTTTGCTGTTCTTTTATTAAGAAAGCAGCAGGTGTCTGTATCAACGTCCACGTGGCGGTATCTGAATATTCGAGAAACTGACGGCCATTTTGTACATGGTGAGAAGAGCAACGTTGCCACAATTGCTAGACGCTTGGCGTTGCACAATGTCACGTTACAAATTACTTTTAATAATTTCCAATAAAAGAAGCTGTACCGTGTTCATATATATGTTTAAATTTTATCGATTACTCGTTGTAATATCCGTCAAAAACAGTATATATTTGAATTGCATAAACATAAAATGTTTTACGATTCTAAGCAATTTCTTCGGCATTGGATTGTATTTAAGACGAAATTGACATTAACTAAATGAAATTGTTCAACTAAAAGAAAGATCAGAAATATTTGAAATTGAATATACGAAAAGCACGCTGGATGTTTCATATATCATGCAATTACAATATGATAAAATCGAAACCGCTATATGCCGTTCTATTGTCAAGTTCTGCACGATATAATTTTCACTTGTTAACACACTTTGACACAACGAGAAATGTCGTGACAATAACAAAAAAAAAAAATGACTGATTTGACGATCCACCACGCTGGAAATCAGCAAGCAAGCTCCATTGTTGGCGAAGAGTCATCCCACAATGTCGTCATTGCACACGATTTCCAGTATAAGTCTCTCGTGTATCTGGATACCATAATTGAAAAAATTCAAGCAACAATTCTTTTCCGTCATATGATTAAAATTACTTTGATTGATGTNAAATTTTTTTTTTTTTTTTTTTTTTTTTTTTTTTTTTTTTAATTTCCGGACTAGAAGGACTTTTTACATCACAAACGTAATATTCGCAATTTTCGAACTCGTGACCGCAACTCCAGCTCTGACAAGCGACCGCCATACTGTATCCGGTTATTTGCGTTTTTCTAGTTTTCGTTTTTTAATTTAAAAGGCACATTTAATTAATTACGCGTTTTATCATGTAAATCGTTTCGTACGATCAACAGTTAATTGCGAGATTCAACGCGTTTCCCCGAGAGATATGACGAACGATTTCTAACGAAGATCAGCATGTGGTCCGTATTTGAAACAGCCGGCGAATATAACGATCAACCACGCGTCCATTTTTCATCGTAATAATTCACCGAAAAAAATAACATTTTAGAAAAACTATTCTCACAACACATTTTTCCTGTATTTCGTTCGTTGTTCTATTCCGTACCTGAAGCCCGATGCTACCTTTTTGGTAAGAAAATCGACGGATTATACTGCTATGCGTAAACCACGTACAACCACTCACCTCCAGATGCTACGACAGAAAGAGATCGTCCAAGTGAAGTGACATGCGCACACGGCTTGCCCACCGTAGCCTCAAACCCAGCGCCCTCACCATATCGATCATTTGTAAAACAGTATATCATTTTTTTCAGTATTATTTATTTTTTTTTGTCATGCCATTGATAATCTCCTACATCGTGGAAAATATTGGTTAATGCGTTTTTTGTAAACTTGTGAAAAGATCGTTGGTTTTAAAAAACTATGAAATTGAAGTTTTTAGAAGGATGAAGCGCTGGGTTTGAGATTACGGTAACGCAGCAACAACAGGCGTGCCGAGACTCATATATATGTATAGATAGTCCTGGGATGTATGCATGTGTGGAAGCATGGACACAGAAAAAGATAGGAATACTCTGATCAGAGAATGTTAGCTCACAGCATTTAGCAGGGATACATTAGTACGTTTATAACACATGTATGTACTGGATTTATTCTCTAATCCTCAATCTGTCGAATTTTAAAATATTAAATAATAATACAAGTCAATGTCTGATCTTTCTTTTTTTTTTAGACTTCATTAGAATATTTTATTTGAAAACGGTTAGACTAGTTTAAAACTACTCTATCGTTCATTTTATCGTTCAATAACAAAAATATCCAATTATCATAAATCATTATGTAAGTAAGAATTTAATCTTTTTACACACATTAAAATTGTATTTCAAAGGCTCGTTTTTATATGATTATTGACACACACACACACACACACGTTTTCTAGATTAAAGTATATTATTTTATTATTTTTTAACTGTAATAAGTTACAAATTTATCTTACTGAAACAAATACATGATCGCACAATATTAGAACATTGAACAAATTAAATTGTATAATATATTAAAGATATAAAAATAAATAAGTATATACATACACATTATATTCAAATAAAGTATATATTCAGATAAAAATATGAAAATGCAGATTAAATTTTGCCAATTATATGATTGCTTCATAGACCTTATAATATAATTTTTTATTATATCTTCCTAATATAATTTTTAATATGAAATTGATATTTCTTAAATAATCAAAAAACTTATTTTTTATTATAAAAATTGATATTTATAAATTTGTGATTCTTTAATTTGTTCTTTAAATTTTGAGTTTCTTGATATTGAGTCTTTTGTGCAGTTGTATGCCAAAATTAAGAATAATTAATGATTTAAAAATTATTCATGATAAAATGTAAAAAAGTGGTTTGGAACAAATGTTCAAGGCACAGGTGAAATCTTGTTACAGCCCTGGATTGCTGTTACAATACCTTTCCGGTGGCGATAAAAGAAAACATAACTCCCTCAAATTTCTATAGTACTGTGCTATTTACTTTTCTTTAATCACATATGACTTTTTAATAATAATATAACGTCAGATCATATTCTCTTCATTTACTGTAACTGTATTATGTTTTGCTACAATATTAGTTTTTATAATATTTTATAATATTTAGGAATGAATACCAACTGCAAAATATTTATTATTTAACTGCAGTATGACGTGAGATTAATATTGTATATACAATTAATGTTATACATACTAATATGCTATATTGATTACTAGCTATTAATTATATCAATACACAACGTAATCAGTATATCACATGTATGATTTTTATAAAAATAGAAAATATATATATTTTTCATAGTCAGTGCTTTTTATACATACTAATATGCTATATTGATTACTAGCTATTAATTATATCAATACACAACGTAATCAGTATATCACATGTATGATTTTTATAAAAATAGAAAATATATATATTTTTCATAGTCAGTGCTTTTATCTGTAAATTATTAACATTTAATAACATATATCCAATTGCAGGAAATTATGCTTACATTTAAGCATAAAAAATATGCACCCCGTAGCATTGATATGCACAGCAAAATTATATATTATGAGAATTTTTATCTGTAAATTATTAACATTTAATAACATATATCCAATTGCAGGAAATTATGCTTACATTTAAGCATAAAAAATATGCACCCCGTAGCATTGATATGCACAGCAAAATTATATATTATGAGAATGTTATATAATCATGTTCTATGTAAACTGGTGAATGATTCATTGAAAATAACGGACGAATCATTATATATCATTCACTTGGTACGTGAATACTAAACGACATATGACGTTAATACTGTTTAAATTGAAACACTTGGAATTTTACGAAGTCAGAATTCGAAGACATTTATTTGTTAATTGCAAATAACATTCGCAAG
>NIPQ01093129.1:0-36379 GCA_002806875.1 Lepidotrigona ventralis hoosana
CCCTCTCCGCGTAAAATTAGCCGTCGTGAGTGTAGCGAAAAGAAACTTTCGACGACATCGCGACAACTTTCTATACATTCTTACGTTCATTTTTTTTTTTTCCGTTCTTTCTTGCATTGTTCGTCAGACGTGCATGTCGTTATTTATCGCGTCTTACTTCGTTCGAAATTGATACCAGGAAATGATAGATTTCGAGCCCTCGACGAGGATCTAGAAGATCCAGTTTGTTTACGATTTAAGTTCCCAGCGTGGTTTCAACCGTGAACCAGAAGAAATTAACCCTTTGCGGTCTGATGGCTTCCCGCAGTGATCTGTCCCGGAAATTCAGCTTGTGTTTTTCAAACCGTGCTCGCCGCGAAAAGATTTCACAGGTTCTGCTAATCACATGCTTCTCGGTCTTTTCTTTAAAGATGTATCGGTAATACTTGAAGATTTTCAAATTGGACTTCAGTTTTTAATTGGAAAATAGGCGAGACATTTTAATCGCAGAGAATAATTTAATCCTGTGGACAATGAACGATTTATGCCAGTCTGAAATGAATTTGTATCTGAAGCCAATATTCATTGATTCATTGACAACACAATTAGACACTACTTAGCTTAGAACCTAATTGATTTTTCGTTAAAATCGAAATTTCAAAGCAAGACAGATGTTCATTTAAAAATTTCCAAAAAGAGAAATGAAATGAAATGAAATTCTAGTTACTGAACTTTCAGTAAATATTCCAGGATCACGAGATATATCATCTGATACACACACAGTTGGACCGCAAATGGTTAGCGGAATTTAATCGAACGATAAACCGTATCGAACGCGCGTATAAATGGTCCAGCGACGTATAATTGTTTAATCAAGATTATACGCGTCGCTAAACGACGAGTATAACAACGGAGGGGAAAATCAAGTGGGCGAAACCATAATCGATATCCACGCGAGATACGTTCATAATGGTATTTGACGAAAGGATTTAATCCCACCAGGCTAAATTGAATCTATTTATGCGAGAGTGTTACACTCCATACATTTATGCGAAACGAATCGAGCTGGTGAGCATGAAGGAACAACGATCGTCGATATTAATACGTCGTTCGAATTCGAATTTCACGTCACGGTTGGAACAGCAATGATACCGATATGGGTATTACGTTGTAGAGATCGTAAAGGGAGAAGATTGTTAACTATCATTAACTTTTTCGTGGCGTACAATTTAAAAGTATGTAGGATTAAATTCGCGAACTGACGTGTTGTTGCCGATAACGTACCAAATATCAGCAATACTTAGCCATGTGTTCCTCCTCTGAATGTGTTTCGTCGATAACACGTGGTCGTTGGAATTATTTCTGACTTGTCTGATTATTTGAAGTTATTACTAACTGAGAGATATTTCACTTTGATATTAGACTTTGCTTTAGAATGCTATCTTCTGTCGCTCGTAAATCCGAACGACGTTGAATTCAAACATTTCTTAAGAACCTGGAATTGGAACATTCGCTTCTGAAATTTTCGTATCACTCGCGATACGAACAAGCAAGCATTCAATAATGAAATTAATTAAAGAAATTGTGAAATGGCGCGTTTCAGTAACAACACAGTCGTGGGTGTTGCAAGTTGCAGGATACGTGATACGTCCTCTCCACCTTTTCTTTTTTTTCCTCTCCTTTCAATTTCATCCCTCTTCTTTCCCTTTCCCCTCCTCCCCCGCGCGTTTCTAATTATCTTCTTTTCTTCTCAATCTTTCTAGTGTCTTTCTCTATCCACTGTACCACTCCTTGTTCGTCGCATCTGTAGGTTTAACTCGGCGTTTCCTCCGTTTCCTCCGAGGAACGAAGTATCAATGAAATACTTACTTCGCCGCATCCGTCCAGCCCTGTATAGGCAGCTAAGCCGTCAAACGGCAAGAGTTATATATACAAATATAAATATATAAATATATTTATATTTTTTAGTGATTGTTTTTAATATATATACATATAAATATGCAAAAGAAAAATTTATATATATATATATATACATATGTATATGTTGCGCGATGTATTACACGAGATATCTTGTTTCTGTTCGTGTCACTGATCTCGAACCAGAAGAGAACGCAAGTTTTACTCGTTAGAAATTATTATTATTATTATTATTAATATTACTGTTGGTGGTCGCGACACCATTTCTTCTCTTTCAAAGGAAGTCTTGCACTTTCCGTGCTTCTTTCATCGATAATTTTAAAGCTATTTACGACTTTTTATCCGGGTTCTATAATTCTCTTCTTTTTTTTCTCCCTCTCTTTTCCTTTTCACGTGTAGAACTCCGTGTGGATAGTTGTTGACGCTTATTTATTTATATATCGAACGAAAGTTTGATTGAAATTGATTTTCACGAGTCTCATGAGTTTTTTTTTCTCTTCTTCTTCTTCTTCTTCTTCTTCTGATCTTGGAAGATTATTCTATCACGCTGTTAGTAAATTATGAATTCAAATCGTTCTACGGTTTCTGTTTCTTTTTAAATAATTCCTTTTCGACGTTTTCGTGTTTCTCGTAGCAATTGGGTTGATAGTATGATGAATGAGATACCTAACGACGCGTGGATTTTTTCACACGAGCCGAGTGTCTTTGTAAAACCTACGCAAGAATTATTTCGACATCCAACGATTTGAAAATGAAAGGAAATTCCAAATGAACGAAACGTTTCTCTCGGAACAAGTAATCTTAGTGATATTAATATATACTCGTAAAAAGTTGACCTTGTATTTATAAAAAGTGTTAATGCTATAAATAAGAAGTTGTTCCCCAAAAAATATTTCTCGCGTGTTTAATGTTGAAGTTTCTTCAAAAGAGTCACTGTTGTTTAATAAATCGTTTTTCGAAAAAAAAAACTGTAAAATACCAAAAAGAAAAAGTAAAAAAGTGAAATTGTGTAAAGAAAGATTCTTAAAAAAAAAAGAGAGAGAGAGAAATTTCTCTGGATTTCGAAAAAGCGCTTGCGTGATTCCAACTCTAATAAAGTTAAAAATAGTGTGTGTGTGTGTGTGTGTGCGTGTATAAGATCCGAACGTAAGTTTTAAAAGTATTAAAAAAAAAATCCGTGTTTTCACTTTTTTGCACATTTTGCTACTCATCGAAACGACAACGATTGTCATGTATCGCGAGGTTGATGAATTTTGTAACGATCAGTATGATGATTTGAATCGTGTGAAGACTGTATGCGAGGAGATCGATAATAAAGAAATTTCTATGATCCATAAATCACCAGCGTGTCCTCTTTCTTGCACTTCATTCAAACCCAATCCACAATCGCATATATTAAATTAAATATTTACTTCTTAATATTTAACATTTAAACATGTTGTTAAATTGTGCTTTATGTCTAACTCATTTAATATTTCACGCTGTTTCAAATGTTCAGATTTTCAAATTTCATATTTAATTTAATATTTACGGAGTCCTGGTCTCGCTATCTTTTTATTCCGATGTTATAATCTAGAAACTGCCATAAAGTACAGACATTGCAAAATATACAACAATAGTTTCAACGATACCTCTAACGAGGAAACAGGAAGTATAAGGTACTCGAGATGGTAAAAAAAAATTAACCTTCATTTATTAGCTTACAGACTGAAAATGAAAACTTGAACGACGAACAACAGCGTCTTTCGGGCCACGCGTCCCTCACGGCAGTACACGGATTCTTTCAAGGCGTCTTCCTCGATTGTGCACGAAGAACGATCTATCGAAGTACAGAGAAGTAAAGAGCAGAGAGAAACTCCCGGCGAGAGAAAGAAAGGAAAAGAACGAAACCAGTTAATTAGAATTAATTAAGCTCTGTTGGTTCGTCGTTGTTAGATCACAAACTGTCGGCCCAATTAGGTACCTGTAACTATGGAAAAATATAATAGTCTTCGATTTAACGAAATAAATACGTCTCCGCGTATACGTAACAGCGCAAAGCGTAATTATTCGTTTCATTAAAAAAAAAAAAAAAAAATAGTATGGCCCGATGCAAGTTCAAGGGACTCGAGACTAGTTTTGCTTTAACTTTGGTTCGTCGAGGATTTACAGGATGAGACAGCGCAGTTCTCGCGTATTATCGATGAGAACTCGGACGAAGAATCCTTCGAGTCTAGGGTAATAAAAATAATTTACAAATCGCTACTAATGTGTCGCTACTACATTAGAATGTAGATACAAGATGAATGTTCCATTTTGTTGTTGGTTTTTTTTTTCTTCTTCTTCTTCCGTATAAATTAATCGCAAGGTAGAAAGATCCTCTCTCGTTCGATTCATTTGTGTGTTACAGCACGAGGTTAATCTCGTTGAGAGGACAGGGTAGAGGACGAGACAGAATGAGATAAGAGAAATATTAAGAAAGAGAAAGAGAAAGAGAGTGTGTAGAGTCGTGCGTTTCGTCACGGAGATCTTTGCGAGCGCGAGGACGGTAGTCTAGGAACCAATAGACACCCCACGATACGTCGAACACACGATTTCTCGCTTTCGAAGCAAGAAACGTGTCGAGGAACACTTTGCCAGGCCACGCCTGATCGGCAGTGACTATATTGTTTTTTTTTATTCTCACAGACACTTTCGACGATCGAATCGTACGCTCAGTTCGGACCTCTTTGAACTTTCTTTCGAAGTTATTCCAGCGCACAGTTCAAATTTCCTCGCGTAGAAATTTACCATTAATCTATTAAAGTTACATAATTTATGATCAATAAAATACATTAAGTACCTCGTCAGTTTAGGGGAACATTTAATACTTTAGAATTTGAATACGCCAAGGCACATGGTTTTTGTCGTCAGACTTTCCCCGAAGGATCATTTCAAAATACTAACTTAAGTAAACCTACAAGAACATCTAACCTTTCGTTATTTAAGTTCACGTTCTTCGTCGTGGAAAAATTTGCACAGACGTACAACTTTCTCGTCTTTCACGTTCTATCCGAGTGCCGCAAACTACAATTGAACTTCTCGATTCAATCATTTCCTAAGCAGTACCCAAGTGCAAGATTAGGCACGATCTATCAATCAATTCGTGCATACTTCCTCGACATAATTTTCTTCAGTCCGTCCCTATCTACTTAAGATCAATAACGAAACTTTGATCGAGCGCTTAACGAAACTCCCGGAATCTCGGAACTTGAGACGAGCTTTCCAAGAGAAGATTGTTCATCGAGATCCATCGATATTCGACTCGATCGCCCACCAGAGACGTTCAAAAGTATCCCTCCCTATCCTTGGGCGCGCTGGAGATGAGTTCACGTCGTTTCCAGACCGGCTGTGCTCTGGTTCTTTGGTTCTGCGCGGCAGCCACCGACGACGAGGAGGACATAGTCACGGAGGACGAGGACGAAACCGTGGCCGTGTTCTTCCCCGCCAACGTATCGGAATCGGGGATGTGACGAGTCTGATGCCTCGAGTCTGTATAACGTCTCTTCGTGTACTTTTTGCTCTCCGAGGACGTTGTGGAGCTTGTTTTGCTCTGCTGCGACGTCGAGATGCCTGTGTCTGGTCTGGAGATGTGTAACATCCTCTCGATGTCGGCGGTCTTCGACCTGCGAAATTGGAGAAACAATTGAATTGGAAAGTTTTTGGCGGGGGAAGAGTTTTCCGTTGAGATCTCAGAAATACATGAAAAATTTGAAAACGACTTAAGTCGTAATATTTATGCGTATTTATTAATTAATTATATTAAATATTAACATGTGTAAACGAATTATCATTATCATTACTCGAATACAAATACTTGAGTAATAACAATAATATCTAAAAAAAGATTAAATAGAGAATTCGTTTTACCAATATTTTTTTATACTTTTCATATTACGTGTGCCATGTATTTCTGCATCTTCTCACAGTTCAGTTGCAACTATTTCATAATTTAAAATCCGAAATTGTGAAATTTCGGCAAACAAAAATTCCTACAAATACTCCTACATATGACAATTATTCAATAACAATCTCTACACGAAGAAACAACCTAGGCTAAGGGACAACGTAATCAATTTCCATTGCTGCTGAACAACAGAGTGAAATAATAAAAAAAGAAAAGAAAATAAATCGACAAACAATGACCAGAAGAAAGGCTCTTACGACGACCTAATACCGCCATAGCAAGGTGAATGCACCGCGACGGTGCATTGCACTAGATTCGAAGGGGGTGAACGAACTGTCCCAGATGTTCCGCGCGAATACCAGAACAGTAGCACGAATCAAGATCATCCGGCCAATTCCTGTCAGCTGCACACGGAAACCAGCATAGTTCAGAGGAGCAGGATTCTCACCTCAAAACCGCACCACCGATGCTGGTGATGCTCGGCGTGTACGGAGCGGCGGTGCTCCTCGACGTCTCTTGGCCGCTGGTCGACCTGGTCACTTGCCGTAGCTCGCTCGACGTGGTGAACGACACCCTTTGAAGGACGGCCTGTTGGTCGGGGATGTAAGAGACAGCGGTTACCGCGCTGTCGGGGCTGGCTGGTGGCGATGACGCCCACGACGGTGGAGAGCTTGGAACTTGGTCGCCCGACAAAGTGGCGGAGGAACCCACCGCGCTGTCGCTTCCGTGTCTTCCACCTGGATATGTAAATGATGAACAATTTTACCAGAGTTTTTTTCAAATATAGTACGAGTGGCAAGTGGTAGCTCCGGTTATTCTATTATCTTTTTTACATTTACGTAAATTTTAAAAAATTTCTTAATCACTTAAAAAGGTCTAAAAAAAAATAAATCTTNATTTTACCAGAGTTTTTTTCAAATATAGTACGAGTGGCAAGTGGTAGCTCCGGTTATTCTATTATCTTTTTTACATTTACGTAAATTTTAAAAAATTTCTTAATCACTTAAAAAGGTCTAAAAAAAAACAAATCCTTGTCAATCCTTGTTTCTCTGAAGTTTGCGAAATTTTTCTTATAATAAAAGGTAGAATATTTTGTAGAACAAAGCTAATCCTGACTGGTTGCCACTAAACTTGAAATATTCCGGATACTGTAGCAGAAAGGGCATACCTTCGCTGCAACCGGAGATCGATCGCTGCCTCTGCCTCCTCGGCGGTGCACTAGGTTGCTTAGGAGTTTCCTCGATGTAAGGAATGTCTGGATCGTCGAGGTTCAATGTGAACGCTCCAGACATCGGTATGGTAAGACTGGCGGTGATTACCATCGGCGAGGATCTCCTTCGTGGATCGGCTGGATCCTCGCTGGATCCACTGTCCACGCTGTTACTCCTGCCTTCCTCTTTTCGTCGACTACCAGGCCTTTTTGGCCGCCTGGGCCTTGGACCTATGTCACCGCCCACGCCGGCTGTTTGGTGAAGACACTGTTCCCTCGTCCACACCTTTAATAACCAAAATTGATCCAATCTTAATGATTGCCTCTTTTCAATGATCATTTAAAAAAATACTAAATATATTTCAAGATTGGATCAAGACAGTGGTTCAATAACTTTTTATACACTATAAAATGAATAAAGACTAAATATATGTGTTTGTGTGAAATCGAGTAAAATGTTAAAAATTGTAAGCGCTTTACAGTACGTTTGGTACCTCAAATGACTTCCATACGAACATTATTGATATTAAACATATCAATAAAAAAGAAAGAAACGTCAGTCAAATCGGAACATTTGAAACGAAGCTACTTTCATAGATCGAGGGGGAGGAAATGACGAGGGTAAGAAAGAGAAAGAGAGAAAAAGAGGGAATAAGAACGTTCAAGGTGTGCAAAAAGTTTAGCCCGTTTGAAGTCGAGCCATATCTTTCCTCGATCTCGAGAACGTTCCAGCCGAAGACGTCAGAGTAATACCGCGAAACGTTGCGAGGGATATCTCAGTTCTATCTGGGATTGGTTACCTTTCTGGTGGACGTGGTCGTCCCGGCCGTGGACGCTGTCGACGTCGTCAGCGTCTCCTCGACCGAGAAGGTTTCGGCTTCGCTGCACGGATCCGCCTCGTCTCCGCATTGCCTGCGAAAAACCGTACGAAACACACGCTGTCAGGTTTTTCCAACTCGCGACTCGCCGACTGACATACGCGAGCGAACCTCCCCTGGCTGTTTGCCACGAGTGTCAGACGGTCGAATTAAAAATCTCTGCGAAAAGACGGAGCAGGCCGAGTGTGTGTCTTTTGGCAGTGAGATAAATGGCGGATAGAATATTCAACGATTGCCCGTTTAATTGCATAAAGCTGTGCGTTTGTTCCCCAGGCGAATTTAATGCGAATGTAATGGAACAGAGTGGTATGATCGAGTTCTTGGAATTGCAGTGTAGATTTGTAATTTAGAATTTCTATAAAATTAGAAACACGTAGTAACGAACGGAGTTTTATAGAATTTCTGAAATTTTAATTAACTTGTTTGGTTAATCTTGTTGGAATTTTATTATAAAATAACTATAGGATTATAAATAATTATAGGATTATAAAATTAGAAACACGTAGTAACGAACGGAGTTTTATAAAATTTCTAGAATTTTAATTAACTTATTTGGTTAATCTTGTTGGAATTTTATTATAAAATAATCAAAATAATTATAGGATTATCAAATTACAAACACGTAGTAACGGACGGAGTTTTATAGAATTTCAAAATAACTTTAATTAACTTGTTTGGTTAATCTTGTTGGAATTGTTGGGTTATAAAATAATGAAAATAATTATAGGATTATAAAATTAGAAACACGTAGTAACGAACGGAGTTTTATAGAATTTCTGAAATTTTAATTAACTTGTTTGGTTAATCTTGTTGGAATTTTATTATAAAATAACCAAAATAATTATAGGATTATAAAATTAGAAACACGTAGTAACGAACGGAGTTTTATAAAATTTCTAGAATTTTAATTAACTTATTTGGTTAATCTTGTTGGAATTTTATTATAAAATAACCAAAATAATTATAGGATTATCAAATTACAAACACGTAGTAACGGACGGAGTTTTATAGAATTTCAAAATAACTTTAATTAACTTGTTTGGTTAATCTTGTTGGAATTGTTGGGTTATAAAATAATCAAAATAATTATAGGATTATAAAATTAGAAACACGTAGTAACGAACGGAGTTTTATAAAATTTCTAGAATTTTAATTAACTTATTTGGTTAATCTTGTTGGAATTGTATATAAAATAATCAAAATAATTATAGGATTATAAAATCACAATCGTACGATGGATGAAATTGATGAATCTTCGAGGAAAGAAGATTCTACAAATGTATCAGTAATCCTAAATTCTTGTTCACTTTTAGCGGATTGTGCGAAATCGAGTCGTCAGCGTTTCTTTAAAGATCTCCCTCGAAGATTTAAAAAGGAAGCATTCCCAAGGATCAGGGACAGAGAACAGAGATCATTCAAAGGTACTCACTCTTCGGCACGTCGAGAGAGCGCAAGATCTAAATCCGCCGGATGGGTGTCCATCATGTGCAAGTATACTTCGTCGAGAAGGGCGGCTGGTACTGTAAATAACGTCGAGGCGTGTTCCAAAAGAGTTCTGACCACATTTATCACGTCTATCCTTTCTTCCGCCCTTTCCGCAGACACTTCGGACCTTTGTCCAGGTTTCACGCAGTGGAGAATATTCGGAGCGAATACCTTCACAAAGAAAGTTTAACAAAATTCATGGAAGATTCTGAGGGGGAAAAAAGCAAACAATTTCGATCGAAAGCAAATAATTTGATCGACGAGTTATTATTACGATTTCCAAACGATCAATCAAAAGTAGAGGAAACTGAAAGAAACCAACGAAAATGAAATAAACAGATGTATACTTTCAATCGAATAAATGTATGCTTTTAAGAGTGAAAAACAAACTATACTCTGGAAAAGAGTTTTTTTCTTTTTTTTTTTTCTTGTAACGACTCGAGACGAATTATTTTTACGATCTCCAAACAATCGGTGGAAAGTTAATTGGAAGTATTCGAAAAGATTCTTGTATCGTCGAGAAATAAACTGTACCATTTGTACCAAGCTGAAAGAAACCACTTTTATAAAACCTAGAAGAGAATCGCAGGTTGCGTCAACGATATTCGTTAAAGGATTAGAGGCCGAACGTAAAAAGGGATTAAAAGAAGTGCGGCAATAATCCTAAAGTGCAAAGCCAATCTCGATAAAATTCCGGTCGCATACGTCCCTCCGAGTCCTTCGTCTAGCAATACAATTTATCCTTTCATCAATCTACGTTTACGAGTCTTGCCTCTTTTCTTCTTAATTAAAACTCTCACTGAAAGATCCTCTCGATCGATCCATCGAAGGCGAACGTCGCGTCAACACGATATTCTTTTGAAATAAACACTTAGACCGTTTACAATTTTTTGTAACGCTACAAAACAGAATTCCAAGGATTTAATACGTTTTCGTTTCCCTTATATTTTATTTTGGGCTAATAAGAACGTGAATTGTCGCTCACCGTGGCCAAGTTGATCGTGTCCATCTTGTTGCCCGGTATCCAATCCCCTGTCTCGTTCTTTTGATCTTCGCTGTTCGCCGCGACCACGCTGAGAAAGTTCAAAAGTGCCCAGAGAGTCTCACGGTTTGGCGTAGGCAGCAGCTGAACGAGATGTTGAAGTGCCTCTTGCTGAAGTCGCCTGTTCCGGATCTCTGCGAGTAACGAGAATCTCTCTTAACGCGCGTACGCAATCTCGTACGTCAATGTAGCGAGAGGAAAATGTGTCGAGCAGATACATTTCTACAACGCGGTTCTAACTTTCTGATGATGGATTGGAAATTGTTCAATGTACATAATGAGCGTATAAAAAATTTTGAAGGCGCAAAAATTTATAAAATTGTGTTGTTACTCTAAATTGAATTCTCTAGTTTTTTCCTTTTTCATTCTTTTTTTTAGTTTCTATAAAAGCTATTCTGTCGATCAAACAAATAAAACATTTGGACACATTATACGTTCGATCTTCAGTAATGAAGGTTTTGTTCGAAAAATTATTTTCAATCATCTGAAGATTTTATCGAATAAAAGATTCGTTTATGAAAGTGAGTACGAAGATCCAGGTACGAAAGAAGCTCATTTACGAAGGTAAAAAAAAATTTACGAAATTTATATTTCGCGGATATCTTTCCTTTCTTTGAAGGAAAATGACTTGAAAACGTGTTTGTTCTCTTACTTTGTGTATGGACGAAGGCTTGGTAGAGATCTCTGCAGAGCAAAGGGTCCGGAAGATCTCGAAAATACTCCTTGAGGAGGGCCGCTACGTCGTGAGGACACTGATCGGGTCCGATCTTTGTCTCGCGACCGCAATCAAAGTCTTCTCGCAACTGGGAAAGAAAATGTTTCTCCACGTTAATTTAAACATTACATTAGTCTCGTAATCACACAATTATTCTGCCTTTATAAATGACTTTGATACTTAATGGCTTCATCATCGAAACCTCGAGAAGTAATGCATTAAAATGAGCATTCACCTGTCTGACTCTTTTCTTGGAAGGCGACACCCGGAACACACCGAGCGTCCGAAGCCCCGTATTTTCTAGATGCCTGATACATTGTCTGACTATGCCGGGAACCGCGTCCCATTCCCCTGGAGGGCATCCTCCGCCGCTGTCGCTCAGCTCGAGCACCCCGGAGTCACTTCCGGTTTGAGCTCCGCCTTTCGACGACAACGACTCGCACGAGCCACCCTGAAACAATTTCACTTCTCTCAATTTCATCCCCGTTGCGTCACCGTGAGCGCGATCCATCTTTCAACAATGCGAAGAATTTGAGTGAATTCATGGGATGCGAAAAGGGAGAAATGAAAGAACTGCTTGGCAGGAAAGAGAAGAGAAGAGAAATCGATGCAACAATTTTTCGTGTCGTAAATAACGATAATAAATTATTTACCTGTAACGAATTATCGATTATTTTTGATAATGAAGATATTGTGTATCGTGTAAATTGCGGCATGACGTGAACAATTTCCTATCGAGGTTTTCACTTTTAATTATATTTTTAAATATAATATACTACGTTAATAACTGTGCCATAATAATTACAGGTTAAAACATTCTCATGACACCTTAGCTTAAATATTTTCTATATTTTTGCTTATCGTAAATTCATAGAAATCCACACACGGTCTGGCAATAACAGGTCAAATAAACCCTCTGTCTAACTCTCAGTCTACTTATAGATCTCTTTGATTTAAAAAAAAAAAAAAAAAAAAAAACACTTTCTCTAAAATATCAATTCGATTACAATTGCGTAAGATCGATCTGCGTGTTTGATGACCGCGTTCAACATTTCTAATCGTCGTGTTCGTCCATCTGGTTTGACAGAAAATCTTGCAAAATTTAGCGATCTTAATTAATCCCGTGGCTAAAATTATCGCTCTCTGATCTCGGTTCTATTCGTGTCGTCGAATCAGTGACGTCACCCGGCTCGGGATACACGTGACGTCGACGAGGGAAGTGCAACGCTACATCGTACGTTCCGGAATCGCTTTAAACCGATCAATCGGTACTATTTAAGCACGTGGTATTTTCATCGAGTCATCGGCCAAACGTCTCAACTCCGCAGAACTGTTATCAATAAAACGCACGTGCTCCATAATTCGATCTGACTAGTTTCGTGTCAAATGCAATAATCGTGCGAAAAATTAGATCGATTCACTAACATTGTTCGTTAGTTTCAACATCCAGTTTTTCCTTCTCATACTCTTTTCAATCTCTTCAATCACGCTTGTGCTTTGATTAACAATTCTCCTTGATTTTGGAAATTTTTTGGAGAGATTTACAACGGCGTTTCTTTAAAAATTTGAGTGGTTCTAAATATATATGGTTCTAAATATATATGGTTCTAAATATATATGAATTATATATTAGTTTGAGTTTTTTTCCTATTCTTTGTTTAACTTTCATTTCTGTATCATGAATGTCACGTACTTTAATCGTGGATCGCATAACGAGATATCGATGAAATGTAATATATCTATATATGTTGTATTTTATATTTTAGATTATAGTCTACAAAGTTCTAAACTAATACCATTTACATCTCTCTATTTTTCACAACTTCAATCCCAGTTCGAATACAAGTAAGGAATTAATTATTAATTTTATAAGGTTTATCGAACACATCTGTGTTGAAAAAAAAAAAGATTCAAAAAGAATATATACTGTGAAACAGATGATAGATTTTCATGCCACGAAACATCGGTAACCTGGTAAAAAGGCGATAGAATTTGAGATGAATAATTGGTAAAAAATCAGACTTTACAGTTGCGTCTGAAATTATAAAATGATACGTGATCGACAAACCGAAGGGGGGGAGGTCTGATATATTCGATTGAATACCAGAAGTCGAGGGTGGCGCCACAATAAATCAATGCTTGAATTTCCCACATGCGTGAATCAGATTCTTCTGTATCGATTATCTGTTTTCGAGCGAAGTTAAAAAAAAAATTTCACACTGCCTTGATTCATCCCTGAAATTCGTCTGGAATTCTTGGAAGCTGTCAGTCAAAGGAGATCTCATCTTGAAATTTAATAAAGAATCGCTGTTCAATACGAGTGCTGTTTAATACAGAATAATAATAAAAATTAGAAGAATTATTACTAGATGATAATAATAAAATACAACTCACGTAGGACGAAAGTTCAACCACGATAGCTTTTAAAGGTTAATATCGAAAATATAATGTTATTGCTGCAGTAAAATTAAACCTTTTAGAAGATTTCAGGTTCCTGCTATTCCCATTTTCATCGAGAAACACGCATGCATTATTGCAATAACTATCGTCGGGGGGAAGGATAGATTCGCGTGGTAGATTTAGTTTCTGACTCGTGAGCGGCGGAATTTCTCTCCACGTTGGAAAAAATTCCGCCCACGAGACAAGTGCGTCAGAGTTCGTAAGGGACTCTCAATTATTTACAGTCCCGAACAAACTGCTCCAACTTCCCCGCGAAGAATAAATCGAGTTACTTGGTATACATTCACGTAAGAATTTGCCAAAGAAAAGAAACGCATTGATTAGCAGTTGATTAGCAGTTGAAATGGAAAGCAAGTTGATCATTATTTTTTATTTTTCAAATATCCTATATCTTTCTATATGGCGCGTAGAATTGTTTTACATTATTGGTAGATGTTGATAGATTGTGCTTTCCCATTTCATAATTCTTTCTCTGTTAGTTTCTCTTTCTTTATTAGAAAATTAACAGTAAAGTTGGTTATTAAAATATAAAATGAAATGATAATAATTATATTCGTAAATTCACATGTTCATTCATTCTTTGTAAAATTTCTGCGAGAAAATAGAAACTATTCGTGAGAAAACGTCTAATACTCAAGAATATACATTTGTAAATTTATAAATATTTCTACGAGAAAAAACGAAGAACTCAGAGTTCACTTTAATTCGTGAGTTTAATTTTTCGTGAGAAAACGTCTAATACTCAAGAATATACATTTGTAAATTTATAAATATTTCTACGAGAGAAAACGAAGAGCTCAGAGTTCACTTTAATTCGTGAGTTTAATTTTTCGTGAGAAAACGCCTAGTACTCAAGAATATACATTTGTAAATTTATAAATATTTCTACGAGAAAACGAAGAGTTCACTTTAATCACTCTGATATCTTTAAAATACAAATTCATTTGTTCGAAACATTCTGTTTCCCGATAATTGAAATATTTGTTACATCCTACAAGTTAGACAATTAGCTGTTTAAAAAGTTGTTATATTGCAACAGCGAATAAAATTTTCCCCACGAAATGGAAAAATATTTTTACGATAATTTCTTAAGCAACTGATTGTTAACTTCTAAGGACTTAAAGGTTAAATCGAAACTGGTGGTGATAAGACGGATGGATGTGAAGGCGAGAACGACACCGTGCTGAAACAAAGGGTGCGCCTGGTTGAAATAGATTTTCCAACGTGAACAAATCATACCGAAAAATCAATACGCAAAAACGTAAACTTAGGTCGGAAATTAGATCGGTTCGTGTAAATCAAGAGGCGCGGCTCGAATCCTCGACTTTCTTAAAATAACGCCTGAACGTTCGAATACCTCGGATGGAGAACGTAAGAAACAAAAAAAAAAGAAAGAAAGAAAGAAAGAGAAAAATGAAGAGAATAAGAAGAAAAAGATTCGCGATTATCGGCCAGGTGGCGCCAATGGTGCTTCCAAATCAAAACATTTACTTCCGGTCGCGACGACGATAGCTTTCTTTTTCAATAAAAATAGATTCGACGAGAAGGCGGGGAAAATTTTTACAATCTCATTACTGATAATGTATTGACTTTTCGTGGCTCCACATGACTTGTTGAAAGTTACGTAACCTGTCTGTTATAATTGCACGATATTATCACCGTTATTATTGTTACTATTGTGTTAATATATTTATCGTACATTTGTTACAAGAAACAGTTGTTTCTCATTGGCTTTAGAATTATCGAATTCTTTTCGGCTAAAGGAACTTCAATACGTCGACCACGTTGGTGGAAACAGTCATCGAACTTGAGCATAGAAAGCAATTAAAAGAATAAGTTGCTCTCAATAAAAAACTACGACGAATCGAAGAATCGAAAAGAAAGTCATTCGTTCAAAAGGAATTTCACGCGGAATATATATATATAAATATTCAAAGTATAGTATTTTTAAACAGTGTTTAAACGAATTTTCCATCCAGCGTGTAACTTCTTGTCTAATAATAATTTGCGTGAACATCCGCCGTTTGATTATCTGATCCGCTGAAGCGACGTCTCTCCCTTCAGTTTCCAAATCTCGTGCAATCGCGCCGAACGAGAAACGATCGTTTCGATGGAGGAACGTTGAAGGGTGACGGCGACACGGTCGCCCATTGGCATTTAATTGGACGAAAACTGTTAGTTTAAATCCGGTAAGAGAATTTGGCAACGGGTCTCGGCTGTCGTACACGCCACGGGATATATAGAATAAACGGCTGTAAACCGGCGTCGTTCTGACGTATCCATCAAAAAATAACCACTTGCCGGCCGTCGTCTCGCAAAGTGGCCATCGATAAACACCGTCGTCGTGATCCGTGGACACTGACGCAATCGATGACGACATTTATGATCGTGTCCGCGATCCGTCACGCGATCCTTCCTTCCCTCCTCTCGTTTTGATAATGCAAAGTGTCGTCCGACGCAATCAAGATACACATACTACGTCGCAACGTATTCTGATACACCAGCTGTATATTGTACTTTTATTAAAGGACGAACGAAGTGGAATATTAAATATAGCGGGATTTGATAGGTATATTTCCCGAGTTGGATTGAGCTTCAATTTTTTTTTCTTTTTTTTTTGCTCTACTATAGCTTTTGTTGTTCTTCATAAACTAATCCTCTCGTCTTGATACTGCAAAGTATCGTCCGACTATCGTGAACGCAATCAAGATACACATAAAAACGTCACGTACTACGTCGCAACGTATTCTGATACACCAGCTGTATATTGTACTTTTATTAAAGGACGAAGTGGAATACTAACTATACCGGGATTTGATAGGTATATTTCCCGAGTTGGATTGAGCTTCAATTTTTTTTCCTTTTTTTTGCCCTCCTCGCCGCGTCCTCTCGTTTTGATAATGCAAAGTATCGTCCGATTATCGTGACGCAATCAAGATACACATACTACGTTGCAACGTATTCTGACACCTGTATATTGTACTTTTATTAAAGGACGAAGTGGAATACTAAATATACCGGGATTTGATAGGTATATTTCCCGAGTTGGATTGAGCTTCAATTTTTTTTCCTTTTTTTTTGCTCTACTATAGCTTCTGTTCTTCATAAAATAATGTAAAATTCCCTCCTCTCGTCTTGATAATGCAAAGTATCGTCCGACTATCGTGACACAATCAACATACACATACTACGTCGCAACATATTCTGACATCCGTATATTGTACTTTTATTAAAGGACGAACGAAGTGGAATACTAAATATACCGATTTGATAGGGACATTTCCCGAGTTGAATCGAGCTTCAATTTTTTTTGCTTTTTTTTTTTTACTCTACTATTAGCTTCTGTTCTTCATAAAATAATGTAAAATTCCCTCCTCGCCGCATCCTCTCGTTTTGATAATGCAAAGTATCGTCCGATTATCGTGACGCAATCAAGATACACATACTACGTTGCAACGTATTCTGACACCTGTATATTGTACTTTTATTAAAGGACGAAGTGGAATACTAAATATACCGGGATTTGATAGGTATATTTCCCGAGTTGGATTGAGCTTCAATTTTTTTTNAAGACGACCAAGTCCGACCATCTGCCAAAATAAACGGCACATTGTTGCCGGCCCCGCGATAAAATATAACATACCACGTGGACCACTCCCATTCGCAAATATTCCACGACAAATATCTGCCCTTCACATTGCTGTGTAAACGTTCTCGATATCTCGATTGCCAGCAGCAGTATGCCCGGAAGAAAAATTAAGGAGAGAGTTTTAAAAATAAAAGCGGTGGCTGACCACATACGGTCCTGTGCTACTGCGGATACCTCTGTCTTATTTATAATGATTGACGCGAAATGAGAGGAAATTATATGCCCGGAAGAAAAATTAAGGAGAGAGTTTTAAAAATAAAAGCGGTGGCTGACCACATACGGTCCTGTGCTACTGCGGATACCTCTGTCTTATTTATAATGATTGACGCGAAATGAGAGGAAATTTCATCAAATTTAAATTTCTGATGATATACGTCACTATTTCCTATTTTCTTCAAAATTGTTATGAAAAGTGTGACAAGTTGATTAAATCGGGAGAAAAGTTTTTAATCGAACAAATTTCACGCACTTGATGATGTATGTGATACATTCTTCGACGAAATTACTGCTTTCAGTTTTATTCAGAGTTAATCAACTCAAAGAAGATTTGATCAAATAAATTGGAACTGCTCTAAAAAATATGACGAGCTAATGAGATCGAAGAAAATTTAACCGAAATAAATTCCAGCCAGCTTCTTCTAATAACGTGTGTGGCAACGATTAAAACATTCAATAAATCCTCCAAAGCAACATGTGTTCGTTCGTATTCAACGAGAATGTTCGACTTCACTTACCTCGTCGGTCTTAGCCGCGACAGTAGGTTCGATGAGGCTCGTAAAACTCGTTCTGCTACCGTGTCTGCTGCTCCTCGACAGGCAACCAACGTCCGAGACTTCACCAGCGGCGATTCTAGCGATCCTGTCGTTCTCCAAACACTGTGACAGAGGTATGCCAAATACCAGGCCTCCCGGCGAATCTGAAACAAAATAAGGAAAGAATACAGGAAATCAACGGCGCCGATGTTCGGGGAAATAAACGAATATATTTGACGAAACAGAACGAACTATTGATGACGTACATTCGTGGATCGTTTCGCCTATTTAATACTTTTATTCAATTTTCATTAATACCTAAAGTTTCGTATAATCTTAATATTTACATTTCGTCGAATTTCAATACCGAAAAGTTTCTCAATTTTTGTGTTCAATATTACGTCATTATACACGTTTTCGCAGTATCATTTGAAGATGACCTTGTTTTAAACATTCTAGAAACGCCTTGTTACCGGATTGTGATATTTAGTTAACACTGAACGTATCAAGCAGGGTCAAATGGCCCCTTTTCAAAATTTACTTTAAAATCGTACATTCCTTGTTATTTCTTTCGCTAATCTGACTTTTTGTAAATTCTTATATTATCTGATTATTCAATTTCTCGTTTTCTGTTTTTCTCTTGGCTGATTTTTTACCGAGAAAAATTCTTTGCATACCTTGTGGACCGCGAGGGATCATTTAATCCCTTATGGTAAGACAGGTATATATAAAATGCCGGTACGTTTAGTGTTAATGATAATTCGGTTTAGTCTCTTTCGGCCGTTTATTTAAACAAGTAAAATACCTTGTGGACCGCGAGGGATCATTTAATCCCTTATGGTAAGACAGGTATATATAAAATGCCGGTACGTTTAGTGTTAATGATAATTCGGTTTAGTCTCTTTCGGCCGTTTATTTAAACAAGTAAAGTTTCCGAATTATTGAATACTTTATAAATACTTTAACTTACGTATTTTACTTATTTTTTTATTTAATATTAATTTTTACTTTATACAAGTAAAAATTAATATTAAATACTTTGTAAGTAAAAATCTGAATGTATTGAGTATATGTATTAAACACTTGTCTATTTTACATACAATTTCTTCTGTTAACACTAAAATGATCCCTTTCTCAAAATTTACTTTAAAATCGTACATTCGTTGTTATTTCTTTCGCTAATCTGACCTTTTTGTAAATTCTTATATTATTCAATTTCTCGTTTTCTGTTTTTCTCTTATAACACTAAAATGATCCCTTTCTCAAAATTTACTTTAAAATCGTACATTCGTTGTTATTTCTTTCGCTAATCTGACCTTTTTGTAAATTCTTATATTATTCAATTTCTCGTTTTCTGTTTTTCTCTTGGCTGATTTTTTACCGAGAAAAATTCTTTGCGTACCTTGTGGACCGCGAGGGGTCATTTTGGCCCTTATGGTAAGATAGGTATATATAAAATACGTTTAGTGTTAAAGTCGCATGTTGTACTTTAACTTACCAAAGGAGAAAAGAAAGAAACGAGTGGAGAATTAGATCCTTTCCTAGTTTCTTTTCATTTAATTTCGAATCGCATCGACCCGCCGGCCAAATAGCAGGTCTCATCTGACGTACGAATGGTCAGCTGCTGGTCCCATTCGTGTAAACATGGCTTATTTACTCGTGCGCGAACTGTTTGTGCAATTCATAGGAAATTGTGTTTTAACGCTTGCCACCGGGGCTACTGGAAATAGTAGTAGCTTTTTACGCTACGGTTCTTTTATATTTGAGTAACCTATAAACGAACGTAACAAATGGCCGTGAAAATCAATCGGTGTATTTTTGTCAAATATTGCTGGTTATTATTTAGAACTACTTTTGTCAAGTATTGCGCATTTTTACGCACGTAACGATATATATTATGTAGGGAGAAAATTCTTGAAAATTCGTGCACGTTTTCTTGGTTAGTTCTGACGCGGGCGTGAAGAAACGTTTGATAATATTCCGGCTGGCCATGAATGCTTCGACGGCTTTATTTTCGGTGCTAAGTCGCTTTATTCGGCTAAGTTCGCAGAAACTGGCGTGCCACCTTTCGAATTTCATCCTATTACTTCTTAATTGCTTGCCACCGCTTGCCAAACACACACGCACGAATAACAATATTCGTCATTAGCGAGACGTTCTCGAGAATTCTTGCTCTTCGGATTGGACTTGTCACTTCGAGATGGAAACGTTACCGTGAAATTGAAAATCGGGAGGGAAATTTCATTACACGCAAGTCGTTGTGTAAATCTTGAAGAAAAACTACGATAAGTCAGAGGAGGAAATTATCTAATTATTTATGTTGAATCCTGTGATATCATTAAATTGAATATTGTTATTATTATTAGCATTGCAGTGCCATAGTCATTGGTAACATCATAGCACAGCAGTTTCAACGAAGTAAGACAGAGATGCAACTTGAAAAGAAATTAAAGATTGAAAATGAAAATTTAACTTTTGAAAAAATATCATACAAACTCTTGGGTTTCGATTAAAATCGTTCGGAAGTCTCGACTCACCCTTGTGTGGAAGACACGTGTGCGTGGCTCACGTGTCTCGACTGTGACAGTGTTCTAAAAGAGGACGTCATTTAAGTGACGTCCCCTCATATGATCGAATATGTCAGAGTTTCGCGGTGCTGTCCCTCCCATTTCTCCTAGTCCCGAAGCCCAACTAAAAGCCGAAAGGCAACAAACCGTGTCTCTATACCGGTCCGATTATAGACCACAATCTGGGCCATCCCAGACTCTCCAAACGAGCTGTCTTACTCTCTTTCTCTCTTCGTGAAACATCGACCACTTTCAGCACAGACGACAATGGACCCAGAGAACGAGCCATTTCCTGGAACTCTCAAAATTCATCCGCGACACTTTCTTCATTTCTCTTTCTCTGCTTCTCCTTCCATCTTTCTTTCTCATTCTTCTATATTTTTTTCTTTTTTTTTCGAGAGAGAATCGCTGATTTGATTACTTTCCGATGATCTTACGAGATTTATGATTACAGGATTCTATGGTGGTATTGGAGAAATGAAGGAAATTATTCGAGACAGATTGGTACAGATTTTCTTCATCTTTGGATCAGATTCTCAATTTTCTCGGATTTTCCTATCCGACCGATTGTAATTATATTACAACCTGTTTATCCAACGCGAACGAAACAACTGACCAAAGTACCAAGCAGCTCACGATTGAATAGATCCAAAAATACCACTCGTTCCAAAAGAAAAAAGGAAATACAGAAAGGAAAATAAAATAAGAAGATTCGCTCGTGAAAGTTTAATGGAACGAAGTAACAACAACACGCTAGCAGCACGTGTTCGCGGACACGATTCAAAGGATGGATCGCTGAAGGGGGTAACTACGAAACACGTGACCCCGTGCAAGGGCCATTCCGGTTCTCGTTTAACGTCCGGTGTCCCCGCGGCCACACGTACCCGGTGCGCGCCGCAAATAAACCTGGTATATGCGGAAATATGCATCGCCACCAAGCACCCCGTGGCTAATTTTAACTGGGGAAATTGTGTCTCATACCAGGCTGGCCGACGTTGCCTGCTGTTGCTCGCACATAGACAAACGATTGAAACCTTCACTTCCCAGCAGATTCACCGGCAGGTCAAAAGGATCGAGAATAATTAGGTAATTGGAATACAAGTTCGTTTCGATAATTTACGATAAGTAAATTCGTATTTCGTTATTTTATTATTAATATTTAGCACTTTATTATTATTATTTTGTATAAATTCCTCGAGTCTTTCGCGTTTTCCCAGTAGCACGAGATGTAAATCTTAAATTAGTACAAATTTCCTGCGATGCCTGCTACGAGTTTTTCAAGCGTAAGAAGCGTCTGGATTTCCCTCTGCTAATTCACTCGCGAAATACGTGTTCGAATTCTTCGAAAGTGCAACGGAAAACTCGAGATACGGATGAGCCACAAAAATTATGGGATTATCTCGTAGTTGCAGAAACATTGCTGACATTTTTTTTTTTTTTTTAAATTTCACGCGGGTAATTTTTTACCGAAAATCGTCACGTATAATTCCGCGAGTAAGCCAGAATGAAATACTCATACAGGTCGGCTAATGTGAATAACCGGGATAAAAGCAAGAATGCAGTAGCATCTGTGAAACATTTTCTAAATAAAACGTATTACGTTTCCTCGTCAATTCAACAAATAAATTGTCGGCAATTTAGTAATAAATTTAGTATAAAGCAAATGAAAGACGAAACATATATTCGCATTATAAATCTCAACAGAATTTAAATCAACATTACGTTTAATATAGAAATATTACAGGAATAGCGCGAGAAGTTATCCTGAAGCAAATAAAAGCAAATAAATATTTATCAGGCTTTAAAAATTCATAATAAATAAACGTTTTTATCTCTCAGCGGGTTAATTCACAAAGTGGTACGTTTTAACTTCAAAGGACTAATTAGCCAGAAAGAGAAAATAGAAATAATTTCATTCGAAAGGAAGAAGCGAAAGGATTTAACTTTCTTTGATTCACTTTTTCTCGCGGAAAAATATCAAAGAAAAGTAGAGCATCTGTTGTATAATTCATAAGAGAAATTCTTCGTTCAATTTTTCGTTCGAAACGAGACAGCCTCTAGAAAAGCATTCAACATAAAGAAACAAACAGACGAGATGAGATTCTTTTTTTAGCAAAATCCATACAGGAGAGATTCCGATTCAATTTCCAAGAAGACCGCGGCGAAATTACGCAATTGTCAGCGAAGGGAATTCGAAGGCGAGTAGAGACAGCCGAAATTTGTCCAAATGATAATATTTGTCTCCGCTTGGGCTTAGGCTAGATCAAAACACTTACACGTAGGGGCGTCGTAAACGTATAAAATGATAGAAGCACTACCTAAGCGAACTATCGCAAACAGAATCACACCTGAAAATAGCTGAACTAGTTATTCTCCAAACAAATAAACGCTCCATAAATCTCTGATCGTTAACTGTGCCGCTTTCCGCACATTAAACTGCGCACTTAATTTACCGCTTAACTTTAATTATTGACTCTATCGATGAGCGAATCGCTGTCGCGAAAATTCTGTTTTCAGCGCGAGATATTTCCTGAAAGTGTCGTGCAGAAGTACACAACAACACAATCGCGAAATTTAATTTTTCTCGACGTTCTCTCGCACTTGAGAGGTTCAATGGGAAGATCCTACAAGTGCACTATTTTTTTTTTTTTTTTTTATTTAAATAATACAAACATGAAAAGAAAATGGAGGATATTTTGTCAGCAATTTTCAATAATATCAATTTCCTTGAAATTAAAGACATTTTCGCCGAATTCACATTTAATGTTGATACACCATGGCGAGATTGTGTTTTCTACTCATTTCTGTTTCAACAGGCTGCAATAAAGAATATCTGTTTCTCGCAACAATGGTGGACTATGGGTTCAAACAAAAGGTCCGAACATAAATCCTCATAATGATACATTGTGTCCTTCGTTGCAGGCGAAACTTTGTAGCGAACTATATCTATGTTGTCTCTACATTGTTTCTACGTCGTGAGAAACTTTGGTCCTTTGGAGCTGCTGTAAGTGCCGAATGTAAGTTTATATCCGATTTTAAATTCCGATGTCCAAAAGTTAACGAAAGCTGTACGAATAAAACAGGTATAGCACGGCATAGTTCGATTCCATTCAGATTCCTGAGACGATTTCCGTCGAGATTTTGACAAATGTATTCGAGAAAAATCACACGATTTTGCGTCTAACTCTATTCTTTAATAATTTAACAGAGCTAACCTCTTGTTGTTGTCTCACTTCAAATTGAAGATATTTATGGAAATATCTATAAATGTGATAAATTGTTATAAGCTCGAAGGGGCAGCAAATTTCTGTGTCTGCCACTTACCTTTCTCCTTATCCTCTTTTCCTTTATTATCGAAGAAACCGGTGGTGAGAGCTTTCCTCTTGAGCAAAGGTGCTCTCCTTTTAGGCTTCGTGACCACGGAACTGCTGCCAAGTGACTCTGAAGAAGAGAAGGAAAAGGAAGAATGTAGCAACGATAAAACAAAGAAAAAAAAAGAAAAAAAAGAAAATCTTCTCTCCATTGTTAAAACATCGACTCTTCATGCAAGCGTAAATGCAAAGGAGAAATTCTTATATTATAGTCCCTGCGTGTTATGTAGCTTCGTTGATTCACATCCGCCTGAATACGGAAGTAGAACAAAGACACGAGGAAATGGAACTCGATGAAACGCGATCCCCTCTTGATTGTCGAGTAACGTCAATGACCACGCCGCAGTGTATGGTAAAAAAAAAATTAGTATACTGCGAAACAGAGTACTTCTTTTTTTTTGTATTCTGCATTTTACTCTGGGTAATTATTAAATTTTATTGCAACAGGTACTCGTGTTTTATTAATATAACAACGTTATAAAATTGTCGACGTTGCTTTATAAATCTTTGAAGATTTCGTTCTTTTCATTTAGCACAGATTTTATCTAAATTTTATTTAATTGCAAGATTAAANCAGATTTTATCTAAATTTTATTTAATTGCAAGATTAAAGAAATTGTCAGAAATTTTCTAATAATTTGGAAATAATTCGTACGAGGCAATAGTTTGGAAGGATTTCGAAATAACTTTGTTTAGAAATAGAACTCCACGGTATCATGAATTAAACTGAATAGTAAAATTCGTTTGGCATTAAATTTTAAATAATATTACATGTTAAATATTCGATGCAGTTGACTTAACAATCACGATGAATATTCTGTATCTGTTTGATGTATTAAACGAGAGTATGTTTTATTCTGTAAATGTACACGAGTATGTACATACGAGCAATCCACGGGAAACTAGTAATAAAACGTTCTTAAAGATTCCTTAAGAGCATCATAAACGATATCTGGTAAATTTAGAGAGAGTGATTCCTTGAGAAAGAGGATACTTCGACGTTGAAGTTACACTCTATGTTCGTAAACATGTCAATCACTTAGAAGGCAGCCAAGATTTCGTTGCAACACTGAGTCAAGATACCAATTTTTTTTCGAGAGAAAGAGAAAAATGGGAAAAAAAGAACACTAATCATTCGAACGTTCCACGTGCTTTCTTTTTATCGCGCAAGAAGGCAGCCAAGATTTCGTTGCAACACTGAGTCAAGATACCAATTTTTTTTCGAGAGAAAGAGAAAAATGGGAAAAAAAGAACACTAATCATTCGAACGTTCCACGTGCTTTCTTTTTATCGCGCTATATTACGAAACTCAAGAAAAACAGTGTTGATCTTCAGTGTTTTGAAGATTCGAGGAGCAGAGTCATCTTGTATCTGTATACAGTTCGAATAACAAATGCTCGAATTCCCGGACTTTTTAATTTCGAAATTCCCCGAGTGTGTGTTAAATTTCCAAACGTTTCGATATCGAGACGCTGAAATATTCAGACGTTTCCGAGTTTTCAAATATTGAAATAACGTTCGAATTCGCAAATTTATAGAGGAAGCTTTGAAATCTTCAAATATTGAACAAACATTGAAACCGTGTTGCAATTCTCGATCACTCAAATGTCCGAATTTTCGAATTTTTTAATATTAAACGCTCAAACTTTGAAATTTCCGAAATGTATAGGTATTTAAATTTGAAAAATAGGTATTCAAACATTGCAATTTTCAGTCACACAAATATCGAAACTGTCAAATTTTCACGTTTCAAACTTTCAAATTTTTAAATATTAAAACTATATATTAATTGGAAATATTGAAACTTTGAAATTTCCGAATACATAAGTATCTAAACTTCTAAATTTTTAAATACAGAAATATTCAAACTTTGCAATTTTCAGTCACACAAATATCGAATCTATCAAATTTTCACGTTTCAAACTTTCAAATTTTTAAATATTAAAACTATATATTAATTGAAACTTTGAAATTTCCGAATACATAAGTATCTAAACTTTGAAATCTTTAAATACAGAAATATTCAAACTTTGCAATTTTCAGTCACACAAATATTGAAACTATCAAATTTTCACGTTTCAAACTTTCAAATTTTTAAATATTAAAACTATATATTAATTGGAAATATTGAAACTTTGAAATTTCCGAATACATAAGTATCTAAACTTCTAAATTTTTAAATACAGAAATATTCAAACTTTGCAATTTTCAGTCACACAAATATCGAATCTATCAAATTTTCACGTTTCAAACTTTCAAATTTTTAAATATTAAAACTATATATTAATTGAAAATATTGAAACTTAGAAATTTCCGAATACATAAGTATCTAAACTTCTAAATTTTTAAATACAGAAATATTCAAACTTTGCAATTTTCAGTCACACAAATATCGAATCTATCAAATTTTCACGTTTCAAACTTTCAAATTTTTAAATATTGAAACTATATATTCATTGAAAATATTGAAACTTCGAAATTTTCGAATACATAAGTATCTAAATTTCGAAATCTTTAAATACAGAAATATTCAAATTTTCAATCAAGTCAAATATCGAAATTTTCACGTTCGAACATTCAAATGTCCGAACTTCGAAATCTTCAAATACCCAAATGTTCTCGAATGTTCCCAAACCTTAATATTTCCAAATCCTCGAGTTTCGAAGGTCGCTAAATTTTTTGAGATTAAAACACACACAAATGGAACTTACCACTCGGCGGCCTGATATGAACACCCAAGTTGAGGGCCTGGAGTTTCGCGACAGCCACCTTGCACAGAACTTTCCTCTCGATTTCCGACAGTGACCTCAACGAAGTGTCTTGCAGGGTGACACGTCTTCCACTTGTGCCCGCCCACGTACACTTTCCCTGCGATTAATGTTAGACATTCTAAGTGCCTGTTTTCCCACGCGACCACATAGATTTGCGTTACATTGACAAAATATCAGCATATCAATCGTCGCGAAATAATTACGTCGCGCGTAATCCGTATGACGAATCGCAGCTGTTGTTAAATTATTTTCCACAATCGTCTCGTACGCAAACCACTTCAAGTTTCCTAACTTCTTCATTGTACATCTGATAGCAACGATAGTAGAATTTTTTTTTTTTTTTTATTTTTTAATCTTCTGAAAGTGAAATAAATCGAAATGGCAACTGAAAGAAGGTTTCTACCTTCGAAACTGAAATATCAGATTAAATAACAGATATATCAAATATTGTCANATGAATTTCAACGTTTGTCACGTGTCATCGGTGTAGAGAAGGGCTACGATAATCGAAGATCAAATGAAACGTGTGGGAGGAAGATTTTAGAGAGAAGAGTGATGAATCATGAAGATAGAAATTGGGAAAACCAAGACGAAATGAAATCAGTAGGAAGAAAGTTTTAATTCGCGAATATGAAAACGAAATGTAGTATATGTGGAAATTAGTGGTGAGAAAACGAGAGAGAGAGAGAGAGAGAGAGAAGAAGGACAGATAAAAGGGGAGATAGATTGTTGCGACAGAAGATTAAGAGGAAAGAAATGAAATCGTAGGAAGGGGAATTTAATACGTAGAAAATTAGACTGTAATACGCATCAGCTAGAAATATCAATGAAAATTGGATGAGATGGCAGTACGTGAGCTGAGATCAATGGAAATAAAAGAAAATAAAAATTTGAAAATACCCACGGAAATTGAACGAAGAAACAAATTTAATAGAAATCTGAAATTCGCGTTCAAACATAATTATCTTACCGCTCGATACGAGGAAAAAAAAACACTGATACAAAAGAAATTAAAACACAGAGAATGTGGTGCGAAAAACAGTGTAAATAAATTCAAGAAATACTGAAATTTTTTGAAAGAAAAAAAAAAAAAAAAAAAAAAACAGACTTGGAATNCTTCTTCGTGCGGGGAATTCTTTCCGGGAAGAGGATCGATAAAACGAGAACAACGAGGGAGAGAAGCTTGGAATATTTTCCGGGTGAAGTTGTGGGAGATGTTGCCTCCGACTCGGTGGCAAGTAAAATTCATTTACAAGTGCTATTAAGAAAGCTAGGCAGGCGGCATTAATATTGTTATTAATAGTAACGCTCTATTTTCGTAGCGCGGATGTTAATAGCGACGTCGTTAATTCGTTTTCTTTCTTATAACGAGGTGGACACTCCTCGCTATGCGGCGACAGGTGGTTTAAGCAAATTATATTCGTAGACATGTTTTGGCAAGACAAAACTCTATATATAGAGTGCGAGATTCGTTTATGCTTCGTTTGTAACGTACAAATAAACCGCATCGAAAAGTCCTACGTTCTGGAGAAGATCCATTCGCACTATCTGTTTGTTTCGATTCGATCGTTCTTTGGTCAACTCAACCTTTGCTCTGACAAATTATGACATAATGCTCGTCAAGTGAACGTGTGTCGAATTCTTCAGTACAACTTAAATAAAGATTCGATACAACTGCTTGATCTGATCATTTCCTGACTAAGAATCGTCCATATCTTGCGCGTAATGACTTTGTTATCATTTACAACGACGGAAACCGATCTACCTAAAATTCACTTGACCTCGTCAACTTTTCATTCCTTAGTCACGATTTCGCAAAACACTGATTTTATATATATATAATTATATATTAATAAAAAACTATATATAATGAATTTGTATAATATATATTCACGCAAGAGGAAGGAAATTTTTCAAAATAAAAAATCTCACCTGTGGCGTCCAGACGGAGGGTTGATTCGATGCCCTGGAGGTGCTCTTGCTCCTGGACCTCCATATCTTCTTGGCGACCAATCGGCTGCCGTGATGCACCACGCTGCTCGAGGACTTGCTCTTCTGCATCGCTGTGCCACCTGCGGAATTGGCGGACGACGACGTGAGTGCCGGTGAGCCGGGTGCCGAATGCGGTTTGTCCTTGTGCGCGTTGGAACCGTGCAAGAGATGGGAAAGGAAGGATTGATGGTGGTGTTTAGGGGTCAGTGGCTCTTCCGAGCCGAGGCCAGCGTCGATGCTGCTCCTCGAGCTCGCGTTTCTACTCGGTGGTGAGGTGGTCGTGTCAGCGTCTGACAAATTTTCCGACGGATTCTCCGTCGAGGACATCTCTCTGTAATTAACAGCCCAGTTGTCCTCGGTTTGACAGCCCTTGTTATTGCCGTCGTCCTCGCCGACAAGGCTCGTTGTCTCTCCCTTCGCCTTGATGTTCCTCAAATTTCTGTCGTAGTTCACCCGTTTGAATCTGTCCACCTTGTCGGCGTCCATCGATTTCTTTCTAGCCATTCGAAGGTACCTTTTGATCGTGTCGCTGACAGACGGTGAAACGTCGTCGTTGTCCACGCTGCTTCGCCTGCGAGTAGGTTTGTGCACCTCTTTCGTGGACAATTCCTCTTTCTCCTTTTCCAAGAGAATAGCGTCGAGAACCTCGCGGGCTACAGGGTCTGTTTGTACACCGTTGTCCATGGGACTGCGATCGGTACTAGGCTCTTGGACAGCTATAAGAGGCGGCGGGCAGATAGGATCTCTTCTGACGGAAAGCCAATCCTCGGATTCCTTTGACGGTATCCTGG
The DNA here is from genome assembly GCA_002806875.1 of Lepidotrigona ventralis hoosana. Taxonomy (NCBI): domain Eukaryota; kingdom Metazoa; phylum Arthropoda; class Insecta; order Hymenoptera; family Apidae; genus Lepidotrigona; species Lepidotrigona ventralis. The sequence continues at coordinate 29,505 of NIPQ01093129.1, forward strand.
TTCGTTGGTGAGACCACCAGCGAGAGGATGGTGACGTGTAGGCGCCGGTGGCACGTGGACCTCTGAAACCCCTGGTGCACCTCAAGTCAAAGTACAGCTTCTCCAGTAGTTTCCGATCCGTTAGAATAGCCGAGATCACGTGTTCCCGAGTACCGGATCTATTGTAATAACGACTAATAGTTTCCATCAACGATTTGTGCACGTAGTCGCCCTGATACGGCTGCATGGACTTCGAAACCTTCTCCGCGTCTTTCTCTATCGTCAAAGCTCGTTGAACGGACAGTTCCTCCAGTTTGGCCTGAGCGAGCATTAAATCTAAATGATGTTGAAGCTTGTTTATCAAACTTTGATAGTCGAAAGGTTCCTTTCCATCTATCTGACCAAGCGATCTTTCCGTCGATTTCGTCGTGCCAGCGACGTCGCTCTGCATGTTCAGGTACTTTTGCAACATGTCGGCCAACGCTTTAGTCTCAGAGTCTTCCTGCGCGAATTTCCTATGCTCCACAGGGCTCGAGGGAATGCTACCTCCTTCCGACGCCATCAACCACTCTCTCTTGGCCTTCGCTAGGTCAAACTTCCCCGCCGTGGTAGTCTGAAGAACGAAACCCTGGGGCTGATTTCTAACATCGTCAGCCTCGTCGGCAGAACTGGCCTTCGTTCTGCAACTACCACCTTTTATCTGTCTTCGACGTCTCTGCGATCGGAAGGCCAACGTCCCTGGATACGATGCTTTCCTCCAAAGCAGAAACCTCGGCTCTTTCTGGCATACTTCCTGAAAGTATTGCTCTATCTTTGGGATATCCTCCGGCCTGTTGTGCGTTCCATCCGGTATCAAACGTCTGCCGGCGTCGGCCATGTAACGCCACGTTTTCCTCGTCAACACCCATCGTTCCTTCGACGGTTTGCTCGATCGTTTGGTCCTTCGATCCTTGGAGGTCGGCGGCGTGCCACGTAACGACCCGCCCGTCTCCGTACTGTCCCGACGAGAACGTCTCCTACCCCCAGGACGCTCCGCCATCGTCGCGTCCTTTTCCTTCCTCGCCACGCGAACCACTTTCGCGGAATTATTTTTACTCGTTGAACACGATCACCCACCGACGAGCAGCCGAGCAGCCGACCATTTGCTCCAACAGCCACCACTATATCATTGCCGGAGGGAGGCGCGTGGCGATTCACTCGCCACTCGCGTCACACGAGACGCCCGCCGCCAGGATAACACATTCGACGAACCTCACCGAGGAGAACGAACACTCGAAGATGATCTCGTGAACGAGCGGACGAATGGAATGGACGGGACTTTTGCACTTTTGCACAGCCGAGGAACCTGAGCTTTCACACTGGCGAAAAATTGCTGTCGAACTTTCTGACTGATCGGATGTAACGACGTAGTTCTCGAGGCGAATGACACTCGTTCAAGAGGATTTGGAGTGGGTGGATCTAGGTCTGTTTGTACTTGAGGCAAGCTGGAAGACACGTCAAACGGAATGATACGTTGGACGAGAGGTTCGTCCCGTTTCCTCGTGTTTTGGAAGGAGGAGTGGACAACGAGTGGAACGTTGTCGAAGACTGATCTTCTGGTGTGTAGAACAAGGGGCGGCCACTTGTTTCGTCGAGTAGGAAATCACCAGTTTGTTTCTGCGGCGCGGTACACGCGTAACTCTGCGCGGAGCAGAGACTGATCCAGCTCTCTTGGTTCCCCGTATCACGCTTATTTTTATTCGGCGTGCGAAACTTTACGCTCTTTTTACGCCAGCAGGCCCGCGCTCAGAGTTTCAACAACAACGGGCTCCAGATTAATTTAGACTTCGCGGATCCCCGAAATTCAGCTAACCACTCTCCTTCTTGCTCCGCGGGAACGACACGCTGTCCCTCTCCTCGAAATCGATCCTCGCGAAGAACACCATCGATCCCGCGAGGCAGAAAATCACAGAAGCTTTTTCGCGTGAAGCTTGTTGAAACGAGGATCCAAGGCGATCAACTGTACGATCCACCGGAGATTCTGATCGGAAAAGACTCGACGAGACCTCGAAGCTATGCCCGATAGAAGAGAATGGTACACGCGTTCTCCAACTGAGAACCACTGATTGTTCCCAGAGTAATGTTCCAGGAGTCGGAGTGACATCCAGAGGCGAGGCGAAACGAACGTGACGTGATGGGACGCGTCCGCGACAGCCGGATGCTGCGTCGAGCAGAGACCTCGAGGAGAATCACGTTACGTACGGCCGCGAGCCGGCAAGGTGGAAGCTGCCTAAGGTACGCGACTACTGCTTCTCAAGGCGTCGCGACGCTCGTGGACGCTCCGTGTCTAAAAGCGTCTTTGCCCCTTCTCTCCTCTCGCGCCTCTCTTACGCGAGAAGAGCGAAGCGAGTGAAGCGAGAGACGGAAAAGGGGAGACAGACGGACGAAGAGGAGCAGACATGAGAGAGAGAGAAAGAGAGGGAGAGACCGAGTCGGTACCGCGAGCGACCAGTCGGGGCAACAGTGGAAGAAGAGGATGAAGAGGACGATGACGACGATGACGAGGAGATGATGATGAAGGGGGAACGGCAGAAATGGAGAAAGACGGGCGAGATAGATAGACGGTTGAAATAGGATGGAAACGAGGAATAGGGCAGTGGTAGAAGAGAACGATGACGACGATGACGAAGAAGATAGAGACGGAAGAAAATGGATGAAACGAATAGGCTTTACGACGACGATGAAAAAAGATAAAGAAAAGGAAATATATATAGAGATGAAGAAAGGCCGACAGACGAAGAAATAGATGAGAACACAGAAAACGTGGAGATGAAAGAAGAAAAACAGAGGAAAGATGGAAAGAGAAAAATACGAGAACGAAGAGAAGGGTAGAATAATGACGACAATGACGGAGAGGATGAAGAGAAAGAGACGAAGACAAGAGAAGAAGGACGATACGAATATCGACAAAAGAAACAAAGGAAAGCAAAGTAGCGGCAGAAGAGGATAATGACGACGATGACGGAGAAGACGAAGAGAGAGACGATGATGAGAGTTGAAGAAAGACAGACGAAACGAATGGACCGAGAGGAGGATGGAGGAAAGAGGCAGAGGCTGCGGTCTAGGATACCTGGAACCGCAGACGAACCGGAGGTGGTGTCCGCGTCGTTGTCATCGTTTGCCAAATACCAACGCCGCTTTCTGGCGAGCCACGTCCACAGACTCCCGCGTACCTCATAGTACGATAGTCCCCGCCTTAATGATTTGTTTATAATGATTTTCGCGACTACGCGTACGGCGACGCGACGCCCGCTTTCGTAAGATCTTTTCGCCAGTTCGACGATCGTGTTTCAATGACGTTGGAAACGGATCGACACGCCAACAGGCGACCAGATTTCGTCTCGCGAACAATAATAAATTTCTTTAGGGAACAAAATGGGGGTGATGGGATGGAACTTGGAGCGGAAGGTGACTGATACACTTTGGTTTTTCGAGTGAAGTCTCACGAGGAATATTGAAAAGTTGGCATAGTTGAGACGCGTAGCTTTGAACGCTACGAGTTTTATACATGTCATGCGTGTCGAAGAGTGATAAAAACGAGAGGACGTAGAGACGATGATCGAGACTGAAACAGGGAAGAAAGCGAAGATCAACGAAGACCAGTAAAGTCGAGAATATCGATTCTGTTTGCCAAACGCTATAACAAAATTCCTGGCGAACGTGCAATTTCTAAATTCGTCGGTTCAAGCAACTCTGCCGCGAATTTTTGTCTCGATACGTTACAAATATATATACAGACACCACGTCTACGAAAAAAAAAAATACCTGTCCAACGCACATTTTCCTGCGGCAGTGTTGCGTAAAACCCAAGGCACAGGATGAGGGATATTTTCATTCTTATCTCTTGACTCGAGAACCTTTCACCGTAACTTTCTACCGTGTGTATACATGCATGAAGGAAATTTAAAAAGTTCAGATCACCGAGGCAGCAAACCTACGATGGACGAGGTTACAAAGCACACGAACGAGAAAGAGAAGTTTCGTAGCTGAGAACCGAGGATTTCCTAACGCTTCACGTAGGTAAAGACATGTGGGACATTTCTTTTATAGGTACGAGCTGACGTAGGACGATAAAAATCGCCATGAGGGCATTGCCTAATATTCCTAGGGACGTACTCTGCGTCCGGAACTATTTCGAGACTCATTCTCTAATGCAAGTAACAGACCACACCTCGAGCTGCCTGATCGTAAATCAGTGCTAGCCTAACTCGCCCGAGACTTTTATTTTTTTTTTTTTTCCTTATTTCTTTATTTCGGCTGGAAAATCGCCGACTGATTTATCGACGAATGCAGCCGGATTTTTTTCAGGGAACGTTTCGCAAGAAAAAAACATCGACACTCGGTCGGGAGACGAGATGCTTCGNTAAAAAAAAAAAAAAAAAAAAGAAAGAAAAAAGGAGAAGAATCCAAACTCACCGATAATATGGTGGTACTTCTCGACGAACTGCGCGGTGCTTTGAATTCCCATGAGTGCCACGTCGATGTTGGAATACCAGGGTGCGGATAATCGTGGCTCCGGCTCGACGCAACCAACACCTGACATCTGCTCGATCGTCACATAATTCCCCCGTTCGGTTCTTTTTTTACCACTGAACACTGTTTTTGCGGCTACGGGGAAAGCCGAGACCGCTTTAACGATCGGCGACTCGCTGTCTGACCATGCACCGGCTTCAACCACTTTCTCCACTGCGTCTGAGGCCCCACTGCGATTGGCAGGGGGTAGGAGGGGGAGAGGAGGGGGGGGGAGGGATTCACAACGCGAAAGATCACCTCTCTCGAAGAACACTTTCGATCGTTCCAAATAGACGCACTTCTGACTCGGTTCGGGATCGCAAACGAGCGTGAAACGAACGGAACACGCTTCACCGTCGTTGACTCTTGGCTTTCTCGATCTCGAGAATCGGCGACGATTTTCTTTTTCTTTTTTGCAATCGGCTACCGTTCACCACCGTCTCCTGCAATTCAAATGTTGCGTGGTCAGGCACGAGGCAACGCGATACTCCTCTGTGCGGGCGACTTTCGATCGTGTAAATCGAATGGTCAGAGATCGATACGGATCGATCACGATGGAGAGAAATAAAATCGGCAGGATGATCTATCGTAAAGGTGTAATGAGGTGAAACGAAAGACGAAACGAGATGGTGTAGAATTTGTTGAAGCTCGAGTGTACGAGAATCGTAAAGGAGTGCGCGCAGACTCGGAGCACAGCGAGAATAGAACAATATACAAACGGGCGGACACACGCTGCGATGTGTTCCGTGAAATTGACCAAGGCTAACATCCCGCTAACGATCGACGAAATCCTTTCAAAACGCGCGAAATCGTTGCTCCTTGCTCGTTTCGAGCGTTTCTATCAACGCGGTGAACAGGCTGGCGCGAGTTGATCTAATGGTTACTGTATTTACTAGGAAACGTAACGCGAATTACGAATTATCTTTGTGAGAAAGCCGTTTGCGAGGTTCTTCGTGATATTCAACATGAAATTACAATTAACGTAACAACTGAATGAACGTTCGGCATCGTTTGAAATTTTAAAAAGACATTTCCATCCTGCATTAGATATCGATCTTTGCATTGATAAATTTGCAAATGACTAATCTGGGCAAGCCTCGTGCACAACACAAAAATGTCTAGAAAACGAGATTCTTAAGAAAATAATATAATATCGTTACGTTGAAAGACAATTTCTGATGCCTCTTTGAAACGGCACTGTCTTTTGATTTTTGTGTGACGCTTAGAAGAGAAATGGAATGCATTCGTCGAGACAAAGGGGAGAGAGGCACACGAAGAGAAACACACGCTTTCGAGAAAAACACGCGTGCACGGTTTAATGAAGTGCTACTGGAAACATTGCCCCTTTGATCGCCCATTTGCACCGGCCATGCCTTTGTGTACAAACTCGCGCCGCTCTGATATCGCCCCGTGTTAATGTAAAAGTCTCGGAGGAGACTTCGTTCTCGCCAAGAACCAGCCACCTTCCAGTCTTTTGTAAATTTATTGTCACACTTTCTTCTTATTTCCCTGCCGCGTGTTCGGTGGTGCGCCTCGTTATTTCGCCATAAGCGTCGTCTTAAAATAACGAAATCACCACCAACGATACATGGTGACCTGGCTCGTGAGAATGATTTTTCCAGCAGCTTTGCTACCGTTTCAATAGACCTTCATTCGTCTTGATTCTGGGAATAGAATATAGATTTTTGATTAATGAAACATTTATTGATCTGGGAATAGGATATATTCTGCAATTCTTCTACGTTCATATAACTAAGTCCAATTTGTCTATTTCGCTTCTGACATTGAAACTGAGGCGAATTTTTCTACTGTAAATTTTTATGCTCGGATAAGTAGATTCAATCAACTCCTAGAACTCCAACTAGATTTCAGATTCGGGCAAGTAGAGTCAGACGACGTTGGTCAGACATTAGATGAATTTTCGTAGCGTCCGGAATATAAAATTCTACTATATCCTTTTCCAACCAAAGATTACTACATTTAATCATACACTGAATGAAATTCTACTCAGTGAAAGTGAATGGATTCAATTCAGATGTTACTAAGAAACTAAATAAATATTCGTTCGAGTTAGCAATATCCAGAGAGTAAAATTCTACTGTATCCTTTGACAAAGTAAGATTATTATATTCGAGATGATCATACTACACCACGTCGAATCTCAGAGAACAGCCAACTGGATCTATTCGAATGCAGTTCTACTCGACACGCTGATTACCTCCTGTTTTTACTGGACTCTCGTGTTCCGTACGCGTGACTTCGCAGCTGACACGGGAGTATCCCTTCAAGGAAATCACGTTTTTCTGTAACAGTATATCGTACGTACAGCGAGCACAGGCGGCCGC
>NIPQ01093130.1:0-10295 GCA_002806875.1 Lepidotrigona ventralis hoosana
GCCGATAAGAAGGAAGTGAATAAAGAAACTATGAATTAAGAAAGAGTTAAGAAACCTAGCCGGATTATACCGACATGTATACAGGTTAGCATGAGACTAATACGTGTGTGGCTATTATTAATCGAGAAGTAAATATTGAACTGGAGACAGAGGAGCCCCCCGAGGCACGTCCTAATTCAATCCTCGACCGATTGATCTGACGGCTTCTGTATCTCCTCCGGGACTATGTAACCAAGCTGCCTCATCTCTTTAACGATTTGAGGCACTTCGCTGAGGCTGTCGATCCACTTGTAGTAAGGCAACTCCTCCCTGATCCCGCCGTACTTCTTCGGCAAGTAAGACGCGGAGATGTGCTTGTGCAGGCTGTCCATGTTGCTGCCGTGGAAGAAGATCTTGTTCTGCATTTTCACGTCTAACAGTGGTTTAAACACCGAGAACATTACGTCGAACACCCACGACTGATGGAGGATGTGTATGGCGTGGGTCGTCATTGGGAATGCTGATACCATCAACGCCACCACCATACTCGCCACCTGGACGAATGAAATTGAAAAGAAAATTCAGTGATTGTTGAATCTCTCATTTTGATCGAGAATTCTTCTCTATTTATGCCGTTTGTGCATAAGATAATTCTGGCAATAGAATAAAGGTGAAATTGGATGTGACTGGAAAATAAGAATGAGCGACACAACCATCATACGATAGAATACAACGCAACAAACTGCAACTCTTATTTGACTCGAGAAAAATTGGATGTTGCAGTTAATTAATTCTGACATAGTCTTGGTATAACATAGCTGAAAGTCCAGACGAAAAGTTTGCAGAGATTCGCGTCATTTACGAAACTAGAGTAATTTATTTTGAATAAAATTTATCCATGCCTAATCACTCCGTTCACCCTGCCATTCGAAACTCAATCACTCGCGACAAACAATCCGAAAGCGATTCGAAATCTCGTTTCCACGGATTTTGCAATTTGACAGAGATTGATAACGCCATCAACTTAATCAAGTTTATGATGGAACTGAATTAATCGAAACGATGGGATTTAACTCGATCCGCTTTTTAACGATGCTGTACGATAGTGGAGGAAAGTGCCGCTGAGCTCAACAGTGCGGTTGATTGTCTTAATTTTACGTCATTTGCCAATACTGACGTGTTTATAGAAAGACTTAATGGAGAGGAATGAAGTAACATTTGATATTCTAAAGTGGAAATTGCGCGGTAATGAGAATGAACTGGAATCTAGGGCACAATTATAATACTTTTGCGAATATTGTGTACAAATGTTGACACCGATTCTTTATTGACCAGTCAAGCAGTAAGTACTTTGCAAATGATTCCAATGATTTTTAGATGAGATTTTTCATTTCTTCGTTAATATATAAATTCGATCTCGTAAACGATGATTCACCAAATATCAACCTTACACTTTTATAAGTGTAAATCTTTCTTGTAACAGATCTTTATATTTATTTCCATATAATAGATCTTTATATCTAGAACGTCAAATCTTCCAAGATGAAAAATAAAAATCCCCGAAAATTCTTTATAATTATTTTACAAGATCATCTAAAATTTCATAGCACGTCCTTGTATCTAGAACCTCAATGACGATAGATCCCCCAAAATAAAGAAAAACAAATATCTGTCTGTTTTTAATTATAATTATTTCACAAGACTGTCTAAAATCACATACTGATCCTCGCAGTATCTAGAACTTCAATAAAGATAAATTCTCCTCCACGATAAAGTAACAAACAGAGATCTTCAAATACATCCTATAATTATTTCACAAGACAATCTCAAATTCATAGCGATCCTCGCATACAATCCTCGAAAATGAAAGACAAAGAACTTCAAAAACATTTCACAAGATCTCTCTCTCTCTCTCTCTCTCTCATCTATGATAAAATTTTCGACGTCGATGAAGCTCAAATTTCCTCGCCGTTATCCCTCACCGTCGTTCAACTAACGATCTGATGAAGAATCAGACCCCGGCGAAGAAGTTGGTTGGATGCGCGGAGGAAAATCGGTGTCGAGAACTTTACGGGTTGTTGTAGTTTCAAGGACACCATTAGTGCCGTCTTCATACAGTCACCCGTTCACCAGATATTCGGCCGGGATGAATAAACGTAACAGGAGGTCGCCAGATAAAATGAGAGACTATTAGTTTCAAGGGCGTTATAGATGGTTTAAGTTTCAAGAACGCTGAAAGTAGATCGATACCAGTACACCCTAAGAAGTTATCTCTTGCTTCCGGATAAATTAAACGCCCCTCTCTCACTCTCTCTCTCTCTCTCTCTCTCTCTCTCTCTCTCTCGAGACTTCGTTTCGTCTAATTAAATCCTCGCGTCTAGCCTGTCCTGCTTCGCGTTTCATTTCGACAATCCTACTTGTTCCTTTATTTTTTTTAATTATCGTTCATTCAGCGTTCGTCCAGCCAATTAGATTACTGCAGACGAGAACGAAACGTTTCTCCGACGCTTGTGAATTCGGACGGATCGATATCGCTCGTGCAGATCCTGCCTAGTGTCATTAATTATTATTAACTATATCACGCAGGCTGAAATCTGCTGCACAAATCCTTACTGATGACGTTCACAAGCTGTTAATTTAGTACAGGACTTTCAGATTATTAGAGAAACGAGAAAAAAATTCGTCAGAATCGTGCGTTACATTCGTGCAGAAAATAGTGACTCAAAATGCGACTCAAGGAGGTAATATTTCAACTCCACGATCCTTTAAGTTGAATCTTATTGAGGGAAAAATTTTAAAAAGAATCAAGATCAACAAGTGTGACGTAAAAATTCATATTAAAATATTGGAGTAACAACACTTGTCGTATAATATATTTCAGCCCAATAAACACATATTCATTAACAGATAGAAATACCACGAAACGTGATCTTAAAATAAATATTACAAGATTTGATTTTGAAGAAGATAAAACTAAATTTTAAGGTATGATGCGAAAAAAAAATTTAATCTTGAGATATATATATATAATAACGAGAATGAGAAGGGAGATACCTGAGGAGTGATAGTCCACGCATGTGCCATAGTGATGCCCTCCAAATCGAAAATTACGTCGCCGCCGAGGATTTGTGCTCTAGGCTCCAATACGCCAAGTTCAAGGATGATGACTGTGGCTTTAAAAATCTCCTCCACGCCGTACTTCCTCGGATCCCAATTTCCCAGTCGATAGATCATTATCCTCCTGCCGTCTTGTGTTCTGTACGGTGGCACTGACATCACATCGTCTTCGCCAATGTGCTTCATCTCTGGTGGACACACATCTTGATGGATCTCCGGGTGTTCCTCTTTGAAGTTGCAATAGTTTACGATCTATCGAAAGATGTCTTAAGACAAAGGACTGATGTTTGATCACGTTAACAGAGCGAAGGGCATAACTGAACAATCACGAATCATTTTGTAGAATTTTTGAGGAACATTCTCTGCAATTAAAATTAATTTAAATAATTTAATAAACATTTTAGCCTTTTTATCAAACTGTAGCAAAGTGTAATTTTTGTATGTTACAAATGTTTCAATTATATTTATACAATATCACTATTTTAATTCATAAAATTCATTAATATACTTTGAAAATATTTTTCATTTTGGATGAAACATTCGTGTTCGTCGAATAGATTCCTTCGAAATTATTTTCATATAATTTCACGAAATACAAAATATCATTCAATGCTAATGTAATTAATGTAGTTATTGATTCAGTTTGTGCTCTTCACTATAGGCAAGACTTCCTCGCGATTGGAGTTATTAAGAGTTTGTTTCCTAGTCGAGGCACTGATTAATATTATAGCAACCTAGATAACATGATGGAAGATGTTTCAGTTTTTGTAACCAAGTTTCGTGCAACATTGTTCGAAACAAGGGAACCCAAGACAAAGTTCCAAACTCATGCGAATACAAAATTTAATTAAACACCAGGACTTCTTTATATTCTGCTCGCGAATTTTTATGCAAATTCATATTTTTTGGAATATATTAAAAAAAAAAAAAGAAAAACAGTGTTGCGGTAGAAAATTCTTTTACGTTCTTAGAGATTGTTTCTTGTTAATTGGAATTGTTCTTCATACAGTGCTTTTAAATTCCTCATCAAACGTAAAAATCCGCGATTTGCTAATAACGAAAGAAAAATCCTCTCGTCAACCACGCCTCGTCGAATTAAAATGATTTAATCGCTCCACAAATCTAACCACCGTTCGTCAAACATGGAAACCGAACAAACCGGATGGAGGCCGATCAATAATTGATGGCGTTTCAAAGGAACAACAGGGGGGAAACGAACACGGTGGCGTTTCTTTCAATCCGTGAAAGAGACGAGGCATCGGTGCCGCGCAATTATTTAAGAGTTTCGCGGTTCGTTTTAACGGAACGAAAAGCGCTGCGGCTTCGAGTAAATGTTAAATCGACCCTGAAAATGCCATTAACTTTGTTAATGACCCACGCGAAGAGATGACACGCGAAATTCGCGACACGAAGTCGTTTTATCTTGCTGCAAACTGTGAGTTTGTTCTTTTCTTTTCTTTTCTTTTTCAAGGGAAACTAAACACTGCATTATTTGACGACTTTAGAAAGGCGAAGAAGAAAATGGATCGGCTTATTCTAATTGATAATTGAATTTTCTTAATTTGTGAAATACATTTTTCATTGACTCAAGATATTAATATAAATAGAAAAATACCGATATTTGTGTTATTTTTATTTTTACAAGCGGCCAAAATTGACGACTTTTAACACGTTTGAATAATTAGTAGGATTTATGGAAATACTGAAATAAGTTTGGCTAAAATCCTTTAGAATAGTTATAAAGCCTATTAACCTTAATTAAATTTAAATTTCGTATCATTTAATAATACTTTCATATATAATGATACTATAAAACTTTAAGACCATGGAAATAAAACGTAGAACTTGATGAAAATGCATTTCATTGAAAAATAACAGGAAATTTCGCAACAGAATTCTTTGATCAAGTCATTATGAAAATTTCACTGGTTTACTTCGAAAATCTACTTTCGATCCTGAACCACGCGAAGACGGCTCTGGAAAGTCGAATAATTGGTCACTTAATTGAGCAATTGATTAACAACCATTGAGAATTCGATCGTTCTATTCTCTTGCTTTCCACAATCGAAATGAACTCTGATTCAACTTGATCGCGCAAGTAATCGGCTGACGCATAGCTTGTCCCTTTGTTTGACAATTGCTTTTGTCATCATTGCTCTCAAGACGATGCTCTCAATGAGTTTAAAGAGAATATAAGAAAGTTTCATTTAATTCGAAAAATTGATCGATCGCGAGTGGTCTGAAAAGTGTTAGACTCGAGCAAATAACATCAGAGCTATCACGATATTTTCTATCTAGTTAGTTCATTTTCCTTGACACGATTGCGCAATTGTTGCAGCCGGACTTGTTTTACAAATCATGCCGCTGCGCTACCAGCTCTCAAATTATCTTATCTCAGTCGATAAATTCTAGCTATTATAATTATATTTTCGTAATGGGTAGGAAACTTGTCCAATTATGTCCAATAATTATGACATACTCACTTACGAAATTAGGAAGAGAGAAGAAATTAAAAATTTGAAGAAATGAACGAGCTAGGTGGTACTCGTGTTATAAAAATTTCGTATTCAGATTCGCTATATTAATGAAACTTACCAATCGATGCGCCCTGTTGACGTTGAAATTCCTCGTTCTTAGAAACCTAATCAAGAAGTCATCGTCCATCCTGTGCGGCAAACATTCTCCCCTCTCTGTAAAACATAGAATTCCCAGCTTAGAGAAAGAACGCACGTACTTACTCGACCACCTTGAATAAATATCTCTCTAATTAACGAGATAAGCCTCTGGGAGACTACATCGAGCTGAACTTTAAATGAAATTGCTGCATTGCGAATTTGTTTATCACGTATTTGCAATACGCTGGAACCAGTCGCTGTTTAAATTTTATTTTTGAAAACGAAATGAAAATATCCATAGAAGCTACAAGTCACTCGTTCCAAACAAACGTAATAATAATGATTAACGTATAATTGTTATTAAAAGTTTCATTAAATGACTCTGACTTGTCAAGATGATTCATAACTATTTAACTTAAATATGAGCAGGAGACAATGATTATACCATCCTGTTCCTAAAGAAGATAATAAAGAAGATAATTACAGAAGATTATTTACTCAACCTTGCGTCCTCCTAATTTCTACAAAATTGCATACTGCTGCAGCAAATGTCTATCCTGCAACATCTACGATATACACGTACACGCGTTTCGAAACATGCAAACATCGTAGATGCATTTTACAAATATTCAAATACATTCGTAAGCGTGTTTAGCCGCTTGTTTAGCAAGTATCGCGTCCATAACATGATAATTACCGTAAATCATGTCCCTCAGTTCCTGAAGAGTTCTGCACTTCACGTCGTCCGTCTCGCCGAGCTCCCTTCTCGCGTACTCCATTACTTCCGGCGAGGGTTCTCCAAGATCCAACGAGACCTCCTCGTCGCTATTCAACTGTATCTGATCGTCCTTGAGTTCCGGCATATCGTCGAAATCGTTGCAACACTTTCCTACATCGAAGTCGCCCTTCTTCAACGAATCCTCGCCGAGGTGAATCTCTCTCTGCTGCTCTCTCCTCAAGTTTCCACCGTCGGTCCGGCCATTCGACAACTCCTCGCTATCCTGTGGCATGACGCAGTGATTTCGCGTGATTCACGTTTCGCTACACTCGGTGCACTGCCCAATACAAGGCGACGAGGATCGACGCCGGTCCAGAGATAACCTAACAGCGTGATCGTCAGCCGGTAACGACCGCGCGCAACGATCACCGTTCGCAATTCGCGGCCAGCTTTCGATTGGTTTCGTTTTTGTCCTCTCACCCGTCCCTCCTCCTCTTGTCAAATCTCTTTTTGCTAATTTTCTTTCCCGAGGATTTGGAGGATTATCACGAGGAGTATTTGTTAATTGACTGAATGATTTGGCGTCGTTCGTGATTCAATCCATTTAATTGATTTTAATTTNTTTTTTTTTTTTTTTTTTTTTTTTTTTTTTTTTTTTTTTTTTTTTTTTTTTTTTTTTTTTTTTTTTTTTTTTTTTTTTTTTTTTAGGTATTTTGAGTTAATTTGTTTTCAAATTTCCAATCATCTCGATTAACCTGTTTCAAGCTCATTTTTTCCAAGAATAAACTGAAGAGCAAATTTGAAGAACTTTGAAAACGTTTCAGAATAATTCACAGCTTGGAACGAGACGTGACGATTTCGGATTTACTTCAGCTTTCGGATTTACTTCGTAGTTTTCAAGTGTCAAATAAATAATTTATATATTTTAAAACGTTAGCTTGCGTTTCAATGAATAAATCAATATTAACATTTCGAGGAATCAATCCATCTTCTAATATTGTTTTAATACACCCTGGAAATTTGATGAACCCTCGATCGATCTGTACGTTATTGGCAAAATAAATCAATAAGGACGCAGCAACGACTATAAAATTCATTCCCAGTGTTGTCACCGGAAAGTACATATATTATTCTCAGCATTTATTTTTCACTCAGTTAATGATAAATCTTTAATAATAACGCAAACAAAAGAGACGTATTTTATTAAGCAGTCGGTGTCAGCAGTCAGCAATTTAAAAATTTCTTTCCCACCGATAAGAAACAGACTTCCAGCCATTCTTCGAACTCTTAATCTCATATCACCTCACCTATTCTCGAAATTAGCAGTCAGCGACCCCGGTGCAATATTATAAAAGAACCTAAACGCTTGAAATCGTTCGGGAATTGGTGTGAATTGTGTTGATAAAATTTTAAGTGCTTTTAAAGACTGATCATTTTTCTTCTTCTTCTTCTCTTCATGAAACGTATCAGTTTGTTTAGTGAAATTTATCCATTTGTTCTCATTTTTTATTAAACCTACCACCGTCAACGTGACACCGGCGTGTAACGCGTATTAAACGTCAAACGATTACCGACATGGTTCGACGATCACGTGACGCGCACACGAAGTATCTTTCCGGTTCCTGCACGCTATCCTCCGTAACAACACGTTTCGGCTGCGAAGATTTTCAGCCAACTGTTGTTCATCTAGCTGGAACACAATCGACGTAACTTTCTCTCTCAAAAATACATTCTAACAAGAACCGTCGCTGATTCACGATCGCTCCACGGTTTTCTAATTTTACAAGACAATTTTGCAGAACACTTGTCTTTCAGCGAACAACGAACTGTCGAAGATATATATATATATATACTCGAATTTTTCTTGCAAAAGGCAACACTGTTTCGATTCCTTCGACACAGGGACATCTGTTCGAGATTCTTCGAATAAAATATAAATTTTCGTCAATCTTAGCTGGACTTTTTTTCTTTTCTTTTTACTGTCCGTTAGGTGGAAAAGGATTGCCGCGGAAAGAAAGAGTTTTATAGAAACACGAGAGTCGATCCAGCAGCGATGCCGATCGGTGGTGCAACTGGCTGTAACTACCAGGGGCCGGCCTAGTTGCATGAACTCGAAGTGCACCATGGTTTTCCTTTTACCTGCGGCCTCACCTTTGAGAGCCCTACGTTCCCGCAGGGAACAATCGCGCCACTCTCCGCCACTCGTCGTATCAACTGATAGACTTATTAACCTTCCATATTTTTGAATCGATGGTAATTCAACATTATTTATATCTGACAGCGTTCATCGTCTAAACAAACATTTCGAGAAGAATTTGCGAAACGAAAAGATCGGATTCAAAAATTTTAAAAATCCCGTAATTTCGTGTATTAACATTTTATGATCTAAATATTACAGATTCTATGCTGCAAGTATTGTACAATAATTATAACTAAAGAAATGGAAGCTACGTAAATATTTGTTTCACACATTAATACTTGGATGAGATATTTATTAACGCAGTATTAATAACTTAGATAAGATATTTAAGACATTTTAAAAGTATCATCACTTTGGATATTTCGTACGACGTTATTGCACATTTCAACTTTTTGCGAATGCATAAGCATCATCTGTAGTGTAATCACGAGACAAAAATTGGAATATTTAGCTAATCCCTAATTTAATAATTATCCTCAAGAATCGACGTTTCGAGGCTTTAATGCTAGTTGTGAATTTCCCTTTTTCTTTCCTTGAAATCGAGCCTACTTTCTTATTCTATGCAGCGTGTACGTATACTTCTTGCATTCTATAGGCTGCGATAGCTCGTCTTATTTCTTCAATTATTTTTTTCGATACTGTCTGATAATAGCAACGCGAATTCTTCTACACGCGCGTCATCACGTCTCGAATGAATAAGTAATATCTACGTTAGATATTTCGAAATTAGATTTGCAAATGGGAATGTGAACGCTATAAAATTCGCGTAACAGGCTATCGATGCTTGTGGAAATTCTATAGATCTAGGAACGCGATTCAAGAAACCTTGTCTCTGAACTTTATGTATTTTATAGTGACTCAAGAATGTATTTGAACACGTAAGTGGAACATTTTATGTATATATATATATATATATATATATATATAAATATTATATATATATATATAAATATTTTTTATGAGACACTGCTATCTCTGTTTAAAATTTGCAATATGCATGGAAGTTGCAAAGTATTGATTGCAATTATACACTTTGTATAGAGATCATTAAAATAATTGAACTATTTCACTGTATCAATACGTCCACGTAATTAATTACTTTGTAGAATTATTTTTAGAATTATTCATGCTTTGTATCAATTTTTTACTGTTATATATTTTGTTATATATGTAGATTTCTTGCAACATCTTTGAATTTTATTAATACTTAAACATTCATAAAACTCAGATATCTTGTGAATTTTAAAATTACTTAATATTTAGAATTCTTATAAATGCTTAAAATTAAGTTTAGAAAAAAATATATGACACACAACTTACCTCCAGTCATTGTGTTTTTATAATATATTGCAGTTTTACACCTTTAAATCCCACACAAGCGCGTAAACGTCCACATCTTAACCTACGTGCGCTGAAGAATCTATTTAAGACAATCTATTTATAATATTAAATCTATTATAATCTATTTATCGTGCTACGCTATCAAGGTCGCGTAGTTATTTTTAAGATGGTGATTTTTAACATGCAAATCAAACAGACGTCTAAAGTTCAAGATACTTCATAAAAGAAAAGAAAAAAAAAAAAAAAAAAAAGCATGTACAAGGTTTCGAAAGAAACGAATCGCGGAAAAAATTTAATAATTTTAAAAATACAAAATTTTAAATTA
>NIPQ01093131.1:15954-26195 GCA_002806875.1 Lepidotrigona ventralis hoosana
GATATTGCATAATATAAACATTTACTTTTATTATTATAAACATATATTTTTCGGCGAATTAATAATGACATATACAAAAATCACTTGTTACAGAAATTTGCAATTTATATTTTTTATTTTTAACTGAAAAAAAATATTTTCAAAGGTAAATGTTTATTCTATACAACTTATAAATTGAGGCAGCAAAAAAATATACATATTACGAATTTTCATGAGTTACATGTATACACATTCAANATAACTTTTTTTTTTTTTTTTTTTTAGTTCTTTCAGAATGTTTCTTTTATTCTGATCTGAGAGTTTTTATATACTGTAATATGTGTTTCTAAATGAATCAATTTTCTAAGAGTTCCTTTTGTAACACTTATTTTATACTGGTGTACATCTTATGTAATCATTAACATAAATTAAAAATATATATATATACAGAAGTCGTAAAGACTGATGCATTAACAATGCATCCAACATATATTTTGTTGATAAAAAAATACTTAATGCATCTAATTATATGAGAAGAGTTTTAATCTTTATTTTTATTGTCAGTTTTTTCATTTAAAAAAAAAACCTATGTCATAATTCTGGTCCTCTATCAGCATATGTCTTGAAAGACTTGAAGATCTCAAGTGAAAGTCTTACACAGGCTGTGAAGGACATTTTTTCTGACTTTTTTGTAGTATTGAGAGTCAATGTATTACTTACTTCCTTTAATTAAGTAATAAAATTTCTATAAAATAATATTTTGAAACTAATTAAAATATGTGTATGAAATGTAATGTTATTGAAAAATACTATAAGTGGTGAGTGTATTTCCCATTTTAAAATTTAAAATTCAAGTAACACAAGTATAATTTTTCAATCCTTTTCATTACTTTCTTAACTGATTAAATTTTGTGAACTATCTTGTAAATTTCATAACAATGAAAGTTTTAAACAACAAAATTATATTTTAATAATAATTATACACGTTTGCCACTTATATGCTCTTTGGATACACGTGTTATGTACAAATTCGATTAACATTTTTTGCATTGTGATAGATACATACTGTCAGGATTTTATAAGATTGCATGAACTAAATTTGTATTACTTTAGTCACAACATACTTTACTATAAATGCAGCAACTGTGATTATGAAGTAAATTAAATAGATTTATCACATAGATTATTCACAGTTAAAGAATCTTATTGATTATATGCTTTACATTATTTTGCTTTTAAGTTTTTTCATGTATTTCGTCTATTTGTGGCTCCTCAAAAAAAATAATAAAAAAAAAAAAAATAAATAAAAGTTAAAAAGTTGCAAGAAAAAAAGAATAACATATTCAGTTAAAAGTAGAGTTAAAAATAGGTATTTGTGGATTTATTTGAAAGATTCAAATTTAGTAGTGAATTAATCATATGGAACAATTAATAATAAATTTAGGCAACTTCTTTTAATTTTTAAATTTATCTTAGTATGAAAAGAGACTGTCTTTTAGATTTAAGTCTATTTGTTTAACAAGATCTGATGTATATTTAATTATTCTTTATCAATTTGTTAAATAATATCGATAAAATATACCAATTAAAAGCATCTATTTAGTTTATATAATTTTACTTTTTGCAATAAAATTTTTAAAAAATGTAAGTATAAAGCATTACTAATAGTCATAAATATATATCTTGTAGTCATTAAATCTGTGTCAATTCTAATGACATGCAATATTTATGTCATATTATTAATATTTTTAGTAGCATGTCATATATATCCATAAAAAGCTGTATTTTAGCAGTAGAAAAATATTAAAAAAAAACTCATCCGGTTACAATGTAACTACTATATAAAGTATCATTGCATAATACTTCGTGTTTTCCAATACTTAAATTGTCTCGAATTTAAATAATATCCGTAAAAATAAATATCACGTTCTTTATGAGTTATTTCAATAGTACCTGTATTTATTTGGTGTGTACTAATTATAATCATACTAATATTATAATAAGGTAATTTAAGTTTTAAAAAGTAAGCAGTTATAATTATCTCATATATTATGTACGATGAAAAATACTCTAAAAATAATAAAGAAAAGAACTTGTTAATGCAGCGATATATATAACTTGAACATTTAGATCAACAAGCACAAATACTGTTTTATGTTCTTTTAATTTACATAGTTGGGCAATGTATAATATTTTCCAATTTTATGTTGAGATAAAACAAAAAAAAAAACAAAAAGTTTTAAATATAAAAAAATACAGGTAAACTCTTTTCTAGCGATAAATATTTTCTTCTGTAAATATAACTATAAAAATAATGTGTAGCAAATTAGGATAAAAGTAATTACATATATTGTTTAAACAAGTGTGAATTATTATATTATTGCCATTAATCATTTGCATTTGCAATTTTCTGTATTGTATTATTATTTCTGTAATAATTAGTACATAAATGAATTACATATAAAACAAATTTATGTATTGTATTTGTAATGTCCTTTCCTATTAGTGTATAATAATGATAATTATCTTTCTCTTAATAAAATTATATATGGGATAAATAATTTATTTGTAAATATAATGCATAACATAATAATAGTAAAAAAGAAACATTTGTTAAAAGCATCACCTTGTATTTGGCAGCATATCAGTATATATATAACTACAATTTAATCTTACAATTATTTCTATATAAATTAGTATCAGTTTTACAACAGTAAAAAATTGATACCAATACATATTGTATTAAAAGCTATGAAATGCGAAATGATTTTACTGCATATATTTTGCAAACACTATTCCAATGCAACATTTATTATAATAACTATATTAATACAAATGAAATAATATATATTATGAAGCACAATTTTATATTTTTATTATGCATTTGTCACACATATAACATGTTATTTTCATAATAATTCAAGAATCATTTAATATTTGCTAATTTGTAAATAATTTTTTTCTTTATAATACGTTACTCATCATATAAGATATGAAATTGGTATCAGTTTTTTTTTACAATTATTTCTCATATACTATAAGTAATATAAAATCATCATAAAGAAGACTTTAAAAATGTATAATCATATTTACTTATATACAATCATTAAATACTTTGATCTGCAGTCTCTTTATTCCAATGCAATACTGTCTTATTTATATTGCTTTTATGCAAGTTTTGTTGACACACGATAATACATTTTCCCACCTAATTATGAATATAATATTGAACAACAAAAAAAAGTAGAAAAAGTATAACTTTTAATAAAATTTTCTAAAGAAATATAAGATATGTTAAAATATATATGTAAAGCAAATTATATAAGTAAAAAATTTACGTATAGAAAAAATATAGTTTGTTACTTATTATTAAAAGTATTTATATAAATGAATTCTTATACTTTCATATTAATTATTTGTAATTATTGATATAATTGCCACTTGGAAAGATGCTAATATTACTATTTGTATCTTAGTTGGTTTTGTAAAAGCAGTAAAGTATTTATCAATATTATTGTCAAAAAATTCATTATAATAAGAAACTGACCTTCATGTAACATAGTAGCAAAAATTCAAGGCCTGTAATTGTTGTTAACATTACTTAAAGTAACAGCCTTATAATTTTTTTTCATTAGAGACCTTGTTGCTGGATATGTATAAAAACGTGTACAGGTTATAAAATCGTTAAATAGGATGATTCATATATTAATAGAACAGAAAAATAATAATCAATTTGAATTCCAGACTGATCCTTGATAACAAAAATGTAAGGTCTCTGATAAGCTTATATTCATATGTACGTAAATACATATTAGTCGCTTATCATAATATTTAATAAAATTCTATTAAAATATTTTTATGCGTTTAATTTAAATTTTTATTTTTTACAAATAATAAAAAGAATAGTATTATTCTAGAACTATTACTTAACGTTATAAATCCTATCATACAATTAATTATTATAGAAGTGCTCAAATTACCAATTTTATTTGCAAAAAAATGTCTTAACAATCATAAAAACGAATCATTTTTTTTTTTGAAAAGAAGGCAAAAATTTCATTTTCGACTTATTTTTCTATGAGGAATCTCTGTCTGATTATACCACGATGATTAGATTATAAATTCATGACAATAAATTAACAATAAACATAGATTTTGTGTTTTAATTTTATACTTGGTAGAAAATAAAACATCTTATTCATATGATTTCATTGAAGGTGATGCTATATACTAGACTTCATTTTTATTAAATTACTTACACATAAAATCTTAAACGCTTTCTGTAGGACTCTGAAATTCGGAAAGTGCATGTATTGGGTTTTGCACTTTTTTCTGTGAACCTTTGCGCACTTTTGCCCTGACTTCTTCTGGTCTCTCAGGACGAACCAACGGTTTCTTTTCTGGCGCTTTCATTTTCCATACAACAATTGGAGACTATGTAAATAAAATAAATATTAATTATAAATTTAAAGTGCCAATAATAACTGTTTTCTAAAATATTATTAAGTTTTTAAACTATAAATATATTTTTGTTATGTAAATAAATACTTACGTACTATAAAATCCAATAGTTAGTCAATAAGAAAGTTTTAAATCTTAGATTAATTATACATATAAATTGTAAATATAATTCATTTGTTTAGAATATAAAGTATAGAATTTGAACAAGTAATAATAATATAGGAAGGGTACTTACAGTTACTGTAGATTGTCGAGGATATTTAGTCGATGCAACATATGAAGCCTTAACAGTAAGTACAACAGCATTCATTAAATTTTTAGCTGCCTGAATGAGAGAAGTTGCACTGTCAAGTCCAGATACAATTAATTCTCCGCTAATATTTTGTACATCTGCTTTAACTTTGCTTGTAATATTCATTTGATGACAATATAATGCTATACGTTGTAAGTATGCTAAAAGATCTTTTTTAGTAGAACTTTCTGGACATTGATCTGCTATCTGTCTTGTTAATTTATCTAATTTAGTTCCGGCTTCAGAAATTTTCTTTGCTGCATTGATAACATCCATAGTTGTTTTTAAAGGTCCACGACCTCTTGTGAAGTCAGTCATTTCCATCATAATCATACACATATGTTTAGCAAGAACAATAATATCGTTCCCTGCATCGTCCCATTTGGCAACTTCTTTATCGAACTTCAGTTTCTCACTCTTGAAATACTCTACTTGCTGTAAAATTTTTTGTTTATCTTCTTCAGGCATCTTACGCATAGCTTCACGGGCTGTAGTAATTCCGCTAATTTCTGGATATTCATCAACACCATGTTCACCAGTTTGAGCACTCGACTTACTACGAGTTTCTAATGTATAATGTTCATCAAGTTCCACATCTTCTGGATCTAAATCCTCATCCGCCTAAAATACAGCATGTATAAATGAAATAAACGTAGTCAGGAAGAACAGAAATTAAAGACTTCACTACTATTCTCTTACTCTATTCATCAGTACAGCGCGTCTAATTTCACGAACACCATCATATACCAATCTTGAAGCATCGATAAAATCATTTTCATCCACATCTTTAGCAGGATTACTACCCAATGCATCTACCGCGACTTCTACTCTTTGCGCAAATTTCGGCATCACTTGTTCCCTTAAAACTTTTACAGCTTCTAAAACTCGTTTCGTATAGATACAAGGCTCATAATTATCCATTTCTGCTTGAACAACGTTACACACTCTGGCAGATCGTCCACGGATTGCACCCGCAGTTCTGTCTAAAGTATCGGCATCACCTTCTTGCAATGCCAATACACATTTATTTACGTCTTCTAAGATATGATTCTCAGATACTGCTAAGAAATCATCAATAGTAGTAATATCGTCAACAGCTTCTGTTAATACTCTTACTTGATTCTCCCATGCTTGTCTGAATACTTCCATGTTATCTAAAGCTACTTTAGATCGATTACGAGCTGCAAGCACACGGGCTGCATTAATTACTTGTGGACACAAATTTCCAATTTGTGCTGCCGCATATCGCACCATTTTTACACCATCTTCATTTCCGGACATACTACATACTAAATTGGCAACCTGAATAGGTATATATATTAATTATGTCAATCATAATAAAATTAATATTTCAGACGTGTGTATTTAGTTAAACAATATACCTCAACTAGCTTATTGGCATGTTCTGTAAAGACAAGTGCATATTCTTCCACCTCTTTGTCACGGCCATTTCTTGCAGCTTCAATAAGGACCAATAAAGGTACACTTGTTTCCAAAAAGCTATCAGATACATGATCCACTACAGCCTTTCGTAATTGTCTACGAAGATCACGAGTTTTTCTGCACATATGATCAATTGCTCTTTCTAAACCTTCTGATTGTTCCTTGACACCCATCTGTTAAAATATATATATATGTATATAATTAAAAAATTTGGACTAAGAACAATTGTTTTACAAGCATTCAAGTAAAATCTAAGCTATTTCCTTACTAATAGCATTAAAGTGCAAGATAGAACTCTTTTTTAATGATTGTTAAAAGGAATAATTAGCTAAGAGATTATTTTATTTCATTTGGAAGATGCTATATTTTTTCAATGTAGGTATTTAATATATCTGACAAATTAATGTACTAGTTGCATTTATACTTCTATTTATCTCAATGAAAATAAATTTTTGTAGGAAAAGCTATGTACATGAGCAAACATAAAAAATAATATAGTACAACATAAAAAAATAATTTTCTTAATTATGGAAAATACTTTATAAATAAAATCTAAAATATATGTATACAGGTAAAATCTATAATTAATTTAAAAATAAACTTTATGTTTATCTATTTTTACATTGCAAATCTTAAGTTATATCATATAGTATGCACTATTTGTCTACGCTATTTATTTAATTTACTTAATTTCTATGAATCTGTAATCATATTACATGTGGTGCCATATCTGTTATTTTATATCTACAAAGTATATATACAATTGTGCAATTTAGGGAACAACTGCAAAATCAGTGTATACCGAGTTATTAAAAATTATTTGATTAGTGCTTCTTGTTAAAATATACAAATTGTGTGTGGTAAAATACAATATTTTAACAACAAAAGATTCTTGCTTAATCTGTAAATTGTATGCAAGAATAATAAGAAAACACAAGATTTTCATATTTACCCGTTTCCCACCCCGAGCAAGCTGTAACTGCAGTCATCAAAAATAAAAAAACAAATGAGTAAAATGAACATACTAAGAGATAAATACATAAATCAATGAATTTTGTTAAATGATAATATAATTAATTGTATTCTAAGTATATTTATGGAGACATATATTTTTGTATATGTGTAATTATAAATGTATTACACAGTAATCATTAATATATCGTACACTTAAATGCTATGNAAAAAAAAAAAAAAAAAAAAACAAAATAAATGATATCAAAAAAAAAAAAAATAATTAAGTTTCTCTACATTACTGAAATTTTTAAAATTTATTTAAATATCTTATGTATTATATGTATAAATAACTTATACATATACATACAAAGCGTATATTTAAATCATAGAAGCAGAAAGATCCATAAAATACTTACATTATTCATATATTCACTCAACAAATCTTGAAGTGCTTGCCTAACTGCATTACATTCTGCAACAATGCGTTCTCTACGTTCATCCCGAGTGCACGAAGAATCCGCCATCAATGCAGCACCACTGATAATACTTTCCAATCTTTCCTCAAGACTGGGTCTTGTACGTACTTCATTATACGCAAGTGGAGACATTACCATTCTTTCGTCAAAATCATCTAAAGCAGCAGCCAATTCTCCAGGTCCTTCGTAAGGATGTTGGCTGTCAACTGGAGTCTTTCCTTGTGCCACATCATTAATGGTATTTACAGCTTCACACACTTGCTTCAGAACATAATCACGATTTGCTTTTGCTGCAGCCAATTCAGGATGTCGAACATAAACTTTAGAGGCAGTAAGAAGCATAGTAGAATGCTTTTTAAGAACAGCTCTTGCTGCAGCCAAGTCATCTCTTAATTGAGGATCTTTCAGCTCTTGTTGACGCTTTGCAGCTTGATTCATAAGTTCTGATGCATTTCTTCCAAATTGCTTTATATTTTCTAATAACTCTCCCTGTGAAGATGCATTTTTTAATTTCTTTAAATCATCTTCTACCACATGAAGTGACTTCAACAACAAATGCACATCAACCATATCTGCTAAAATAAGCAAACGTGTTACTGCAGATAATAAGTTTCTTGCTGCTCGAACCATATTGCCTCTTTTTAAAGAAGAACAAGGATCTTCAGAAAATTCTCTGCAATTAATTAACAATAATATTAAAATGTATTTTACATTCTCTGTATAATAAATAAATATAGTACCTGGCGGCAATGCTCATTGCAGCACCTGTTTTTTTTACTTCTTCAACAGCACTTAACATTTCCGCAGTAATATCAGGATTTTCATAAGCTATCTGTTCACCTTTTTCAATAAAATTGCTAGTTGCTTTTTCAACAGTTCCAACTAAAGCACTGGCCCTTTTTGACTTTCCTTTCTTTTTTTTGCTAGGACCCTTTGTATTTACAAGCGTAGTGACTTGTAAAACTAAAGGCTCCAATGTCTTTTCTACAGACATGGTGCGGATCTCTAAATTCTTAGGATCCCATTTCAAAGTTATCGGGCCAAAGTGATCAGACATTTTTGTTTTTACTTTAAACAAGACAATTCTGAAAATGATACACTTACAGGTATGATACGAAAATTGCCTGTACTCTTATAACATGATACAGGTAATTTGCAAAGTGTAAATCAAATACAAAAAGCCAACTGTATCACAACTATATTACAATTTTTTTTTTTTTTTACCAATTATTTTAGTATTATTATATTTGTAACATTTAGTAAAATAACATATAATGCTAATAAAGCACAATAAACTTACAAATTTTATGTACACATACCACATTTTTCACTCACCTGTCTATAAAAAAAAAAGAAGACTAAATGATAGAATTGATAACAGTGATATAAATGTTTGAAAAGAATCAGGGTGCGTCAGGTATAGTTTGACTATACGAAGAAAAAATTCATACAGAAAATATCGTGTAAGTATGCTATCGTTTTGTATTGTGATCGTAGGGCCGGGACCGAGTCTAGCCGGAATGGATGGGAGGGTCTGTACCACAAATTCCACTTCAGCGTGAAATGAATAGACAGATGGAATGAGTCAGTGGTCGTGGCTACATTTGTTTATGTTAGATACGTGTTGCGAGAACTCGCACTCTGCGAAAGCAGCTTCAAGAAATAATGAAGATAGCGTAACAAAGCAAATCGGAGTATATCCTCCAGTCGTGATGCATAACAATTTTCTTACCTTCATGAAAAATTTACCGTTCGTGAGAACTCGCACTCTGCGAAAGCAGCTTCAAGAAATAATGAAGATAGCGTAACAAAGCAAATCGGAGTATATCCTCCAGTCGTGATGCATAACAATTTTCTTACCTTCATGAAAAATTTACCGTTCGCAAATTGATGGATGGTCAATAAAGCCTACGCAAAACAATTCGTTCGTCTGAAAAACCAATTGCATCGAAAAATCAAAATTCTAACACAAATAGTCCCATATCACTCTTCGATGTATCATCCATTTGCCATGTACTCTTTATTCATGACGTCATTATTTCCGCTATAGTTGGAAAGCGAACGACACCTCCGGGGAACTCGGTCTACGCCCGAAGTTTGGAACATGAATGNTTTATGAGTTCCACATCAACGTTCGAAGAATCACTCATCGCCGTAAGAAACTTTGATAAGGTTTTTTCTTCAGTTAGAAATGCTTTAACGTGAAAAATCCTTTAGAGTTCCTTTTACTTTAGATTATTTTAGAGGTCAACTGTGGAATCAACACCTTCCCCATGTGGTAATTACTTGCGTATATAGGTATATTCTTTATTAAGTATTATTACCTAATTAAGTAATAATACTATAAAGGTGGCAAGTAAGTAGTTTGAGATTAGTCCTTAGAATCTTCAACATGTTAAAGAATATATGGTGATAAAATAGATGGCAAGAACGAACTGTATTTCAAGGATTCAGTAAGAACAAGTAGAAAGAAAGGAATTCCTAAATCATGTTTTCTGGCTTTAGTTCGTTTGGTGGAGGATTTGTTGATATTCCCCAAAAATTTGAAGAATTCTTTAGATGTTATCCTGTTGCTATGATGAATGATAGGATAAGGAAAGACGATGCTAATTTTGGAGGTAAAAT
This sequence comes from Lepidotrigona ventralis hoosana, assembly GCA_002806875.1. Classification (NCBI taxonomy): domain Eukaryota; kingdom Metazoa; phylum Arthropoda; class Insecta; order Hymenoptera; family Apidae; genus Lepidotrigona; species Lepidotrigona ventralis. Next base: position 26,185 of record NIPQ01093131.1, read on the forward strand.
TTTCCTACCAC
>NIPQ01093133.1:0-59141 GCA_002806875.1 Lepidotrigona ventralis hoosana
CTCCCAACTTTGACTGACTCACACCCCTCCTATCCTTTCACCCTTCCTTCCGACAGTGTCTGTTCCACTCTCCCTCTCCCACCCTCCCACTCACGCTCTATCTATATCTCTCTCTCTCTCTCTCTCTCTTTCTCTCTGTTGCTCCGGCGTGTGGCGCGGCGATTCCGTTTCAGTCGCTGTGCCGGCGCTGCTCGCGGTATCGGCCATGCGTATACACACGCGACGAAACGTGTATCACGGAGGACGGAGTGTGCGTGCTGAATGACGAATGAGTGGCACTTAAGGAAAACGGAAGCACCGCCGGTGATCGTCGACTGCGCGAGTTCGATGCTCCGTTAGTGCGTCGGTCGCGCATGATGCGTCGGCTGGTCACGTGGAAATTCCATTCGATTCGGCATCCTGCTCGTTGTGAACGATCCGGCTAATTCGTCGTCGAACGAGTCCGACGAAACGGGCGTTTCGCGACCGGAAGTTCTTTCGGAGACAAGATTCGGGCGGAAAGGTTAGGTTTGCACGTAAGCTAATTCAGATTCGTGATTTATTAACGACATTGCAGTGATTGATCAAACTTTTTTCTTCATAAAACCCGACAGATTTGTAAAGAAAAATCAGCAGACGTATCACTTGAACGCTATTTATACGTCAAAGGTGGGGGTGTTCGTTCGCAGTTGATCTGATACGAATGAAGGGAAACTTTTGCAACAGTTTTGGTTTGAAAATTTCCATGACACCGTCGATTTCGCGACTATTCCGTGGCAAATTATTATTCTAATAGCGGTGGTTGCCCACTCTCGTACTTGTGGCTGACTTTTAACCGATCTTCCACTGCGTTGCTCCGGAACACACGTTGTAGCGATAAACATCGTGCGAGTAACTCGTTCGTGGAGTGTTTCGTCGAGTAAGCGTAATGGTAATTGAAGATTCGAAGTGACGCGTCATCCCTCTAGAAACGACGGATATCCGGCGAGGTGCGAGAATGAATGTTTTCACGTCGACGAGACGATCACGAAGAGATCAGGTGATATGCAACGGAGAAGAAAAAGTCACGTGATCTCGACGCGGGTCCAATAGACGTGTTTCATTGGTAACTGCGAGTCGACTGCTGATAGCTTCAACTTCGGGGTATGTTTTCTTCATAATTGAAACGCATTGAACGCGGCACATATTTATATTATGAAACAGTTTGGTCAGTTCCTCTGGTCTTCGTCATAATTCGTCGTATCAGACAGTGACAAAGCCGACACGGACACGCGTTACATTTCCATCTGCGTGTGCACAATTTCCACGAAAATTACCCGCCACTACTTGACTAGAACAAGCCGGGTAATTAAAGCGCCATCTTGATTAGCCGGGGGAACTTCAGACGGTGTCCTTTTGTGAAATTTCTAGTTTAATGAAAGTGCTGCTACGATTAATGAAAAAGACGATTGGTAAGTATTGATTCGATTACTTAGCCTTTCGAACAGACCCGTGGCGAATATTTTGTCCAAATGTGGCATATTAGAGCGTAATTGAACCGACAATGATGAAAAATTTCGACTGTTATAACCTCGTAGAAAAATCTACTTGATATTATTTTAATTTTGAAACCGAGATTTCTTTAAAAAATGATTTTATATCATGTAAAGGATACTTTTCTCTCGAGAATTGTAAAAAACGATAAAAAAGTATTTTCTTGAACAGTTTCATCATAAGTTATCATATATCATCAGTTATAATATTTTGAATAATTTATCAATAATTTTTCATCATTATCGGTTCAGTTATACTATTATATTTACAAATATATATCTTCTTTCTTAAAGTTGTTAATTGTATTAATTACAATTATATATAAATATATTACTATCACCACAAAGTTATTATTGAATCCGCTAGAGCGATATTATATATCGAAAGGAACATTTCTATTTTTTATTTTTATCGGAGTGGCAATGAAGCAGCTTTGAGGTCGTCATAAAAGTTTTATTTTCTAAAATGGACATCCTAAAATTTTCTAACGCGATTATAACCTCGAAATTTCGCTTCTGTGGGCCGCTCTGCTTCTGATTTACCATGTTCTTCGCGTTTATAACATATAAAGAAGAAAATGGAGCGTGAAAAAAATTCTANACCCAAAAAAAAAAAAAAAAAAAAAAAAATGATTAGTTTCATTCTTCGAATCTAGATTCGCGATTTGAATAAAATCAATTTTTATTTCGATACCGATTTGTTTTGGCTGTTCGCTCGTCAAGCAGTACGAAGCGGGCACATTCATCGATCAAAATAGAAAGGAGACGCGTGCAACGATAGCTATTGATGTTCATGTAGCAAGAGGGATCGGAATCAACAGGCCGTAGTAAATTCGAAGCGGTAGCTGTTTATTCGATGTTGATGAACAAATTCGATTTCAAGTTCCGGCCGTAGAAGGACGGCCGGAAATTTTCAGCGAAATTTACACAATACCACGGCCGAGGTGCAAAATTAATACGTCAAGCCTCGTATAACACGTGCACGCGATTAATCCTGCCAATTATACGATCAGGTGATCTCGACAGACGTCTCGAAGTTGTAGCGAAGTCAGAGCGCTACACCGCGTGGAATTTCGATTTCGATTTCGATTGAATAATCAGAAGTCAGAGAGAAGCGGAGGAGACAAATTGTTTACTTTTTCTATTACTCGAAATTTGCCTGTCACGCGTTTATCAATTTTCCTTGGATTGGAAGAGATAAATTTTTCATTGGCAAGCGGAGAACAGATGAAAAGAGCATCCAGCGATTCGGGAATCGAATCTTAATAAAATAAATCTTGAAAAATTTGATAATCTTCAAATTCTTGGAAATCTCGATCGTTTTGAATATCCTGAGAGTTTTCAGAATATGGACGATGTAGTATTCAATGACTCGAACTTCCTCGATTTTCATTAACACCTATGTTTCATAATTTTATATTAGCTTGCAAGGTATCGAATGCTCATCACGTCACCAAACTTTATTGCAATTCTCAAGACTTCCAAGATATACAGTAATTCGAATAACGACAAGACAATTGTACAAAACTCACATGGTATTATTTCGAAGCACGATCAAATAGGTATGCGAAACAATTTGTTATTCAACAAATCTTTTGAAAATCAGCGATCTCACAAATGGAAGTTATGGTCACTTGATCTCGATTCGAGCTTGATCGAATAATTGATCGGATTATTAGAGACAAAGGAAAGCAGGCTCTTCCCTGTCCATCAGAAATTCGGTTGGTTGCGCGTTTGCCAATTTTCGCACATCGGAAGAGATAAATTTTCGATGACAAGCGGAAAAGTGGTGAAAAGAGCGCTTCGGTTAAATGCGTATATATCGCTATAAAACGTGGAAACTAGGCTAAACAGTTTTCGCGTACGTTCTTTTTAAGTGATTATTCGTCCGACACGACAGAGTTATGTATATATTCGAGATTGATTTCAATTTACGTGTGCAGGCCGGTCTCGCAGACGCGTCAATGGTTATCGGCCTGTTTATACAACGAGCTGATTATTGCCACATAATAACCGACCGATAATAAATCCCGCGAATAGATAATCGAAATTGTAAACATTGTGAAATTGCTTGTCGCGTCGCTTTACGCATCGGCAGCTCCTCCATCTCCTCTGGCCAGGCTGCAAATTGTATAACAAATATTATTATTGTACATATTGCTGTAATCCATACGGTTCGCAAATGCCCATTATTACATTCGACTGCAGAGTATTTATTTTCGATTAATACGGGATAAATTTAATAGCATGACAAACGCGCGTAACGCTATCTAGGATTTGCAAATGAACAAATTGGTAGTTAATCAATCAGTTGGCAATAATCACGTTCAAAAATATTGTTCGTATAAATCATGATCGGTAAGAACGGAGTAGGAGAGAAATGATCGAATTCTTTATAAAATCTCTAGCTATCAGTCGGCTTATATCTTCCTCGAGAATATTATACGAAATAATACAGAAGGTATTCTAAATAATGTTTTGAAAATATTAATTAATCAAATTACGTATCTGTACGTTTTAGTACACTTTAATCGCATTATAAAACGGAGTTCTAATTACTTTACAATTATTTCAAGTTGAACATTGTTGGTGGGCTCCTTTCTTCGAATCTAACTTCTCCAATGGCAGATCATTTTTTCCTTCAAAAATATTTATCTCAGCTACCTTTTTGGTAAACTGAAAAAAGAATTGCAAGGAAAATGAATCGATACAACTCTGAATAGGTCAGTCTTCTTTGTTTGTTAAAGTTGGCCGGTTATTTTATACGCAATGACCTAATGCCTTAATAAAATGCAGTAGTTTCAAAATAAAAGTGGAAGATAGGAGTAATTTTGGTTGGTCAAGAGGAACGGGGATCGTATCGTTTCGGCGGATGAAAAGGGTAATAAAAGCAAGAAGATTCGCGGACAGCAACGATCCAGAGCTGCGAGTGAATTTCTGTTTATTGTTGGCAGGGAAGATATATCGCTGCGCTCGAGCTGGCACGACTTTGAGGCTGGTATCGCGAAATGTACCGGAAACGATGGACCGTGAAGGCGCTACGAGTAGATTTACGGTATGGTGGCAATGGGAGCGCTTGGTGCGCGCCTGCTTTGGCCAAGATGATCTGCATTTGCTTCTTCTCGATACTGTTGCACGGTAAGTCGATGCACAATTTATATGTACTCTGAGACGCGCCGCGATAAAAGAGCGTTTCTCTTCTCGTCCATTGAGCTCGTGATCAAACAGAAGCTGTCCTTGTAAAAGAAGGCAACTCGCCTTCGTAACTACATTTTAACTGCTTCAGGACGAACCTATTTTACAAAAAATTCGGAAAAAATCATTTGTTTTCCTTTTTTATCGCCAATTTAGTAAGAGAATAATATGTTCAATAGAAGAATGGTTAAAAACGCTAAGTAATAGTAATAAGTAGAAAAAATAAAATAGGGAAGGAAGATTAGGTTATTCATAATCCAGGGTTATTTAAATAAAGTAAGACTTGTATAATATGTCAATAATATCAGCGATCTCTTTTTGACCTTTTTTTGAAATTCACGGGCATATGTGTAATTTAATTTGTTTTAAATGCTTATAACGAGAATAAATTCTATTACATTGCTTGCCAATAGCCAACAAATTAATGAACGAATCCGTGTATTAATTATGTGGAATTTCAGAAGGAATAATGATTTCCTTAAATAAATATATTAAAATTATAAAAAAATATTTAAAAAAATATAAAAAAATATTTTATGACATTATACTATTTTAAGTTGCTTGTATCTAGAATCAAATATTATAATTAAAATATTCTTATCTCTCTGGTTTCGTCTGAATAGCAAAGGCTGCTCCAAACTTCCATGTACACGGAAAACAAATGCATAATTTTACTTGTATTAAAAACACAGATTTCTAATCCATTTGTTACACGGATTTCGTTCAAACTACAAGTTTCGAATAATATGGTTAGAGTCGCAGAAAAGTTTAAAAAATAAATCGAAGCAAATAGTTTCCCGATCTGCAGCCGGGACAACAGAAAGGAAATATTTGATTACGCGAACACAGCCGATTTCGTATGAATTAAATCCGTAGAACAAATTCGAGTTAACTCGAGATAAAGGACATTTTGCATCCAATAGGAAACGAGTTAACTCGAAGTCCTGAAGTGGTTAAGCTATTCCTCGAGTTTCCACAGGCAGCGTGCTCGCCGGCGTAAATACTTTTATTCGAGATTCAATCGATTGACGCTGGAACTCAGCACGTGTTAAAAAATCGACTAATTGCAAATAGACGAGGAAATTAACCCGTCGTTTAATTCATTGCCCAGCCCGAAGGAAAAAAAAATAGCTCGTAGCGTTGCTATTATTTGCTTGTTCTGCTGTTTAATTACTTTTTGTCATTGATTCTTCGTAGTACGTAGGTCTGTTTATTCGATTCGTCGAGTGAGTGGGTGCGCGCTCGCGCGATTTATCGAGAGTAAAATGCTCGCGTTCATCTCACGTTAATTGCAATTTCCCTGTTTGGTCAACTACGCACGATTGCTCAATACCTATTCTTTAGACTCCCGTGGCGTGTCTTTATAGTCTTGTTAATTGTTGATATAATTTTTCCATTATCTATCGATTAAGTGGAACTATCTGTACTAGTGGAAATTTTCTCTAGAATTTAATCGAAAGATTGTAATATCTGTTTCGTATTTCGAATATTCCGACATGGCGGGAAAAATTTCAATGTCAATTCAACTTCTTTGAAATAGAACCTTTTTTTTTTTTCTCTGATTTATTTTTTCTAATTTGAATTTAGATGCGTAACAAATTCAAATAATGATCAAATTCGAGTCACAATGATCGTCTCGAATGCTCGCAAATCAGGTACTCGTAGATCCAAGCAATAGCTCCGAAAGAGGATTACGTGCACCAGTGTGAACACTTTTGCCACTCGAGAACGGAGCGCGGTAATTTCAAAAGTCATGCTGTCTGACCAGCCAGCCAGCAGTAAACGTAATTAAAAAATCCAGGAGCAGTTCTTTTTTGAAGTAGCCAAGTTGGTCGCATGCACGAAACATTTTGTCCTCGCGCCAGTGACTCGCGTGTCATGAAATTTTTTTTTTTTTTCGTTAAAGTTGGTAAATCTGGTTGGGCGGAGGCTTTAAAGCTCTAAACACCGGGGACGTGGAAACGCGCGCAACGAGAGGGAAAGAGCCGCGGAGAAATCAAAAAGTGGAAACTAACGTTAACTCGCGCGAGCGTGGCTCGTCCGTGGACAGATAAAAACGCATTGCAGAAAACAATGATCCCTGGCGAATTTGCAAATGTTGTTGCGGCCAGCTAACAACGTGGCCGCCGTTTTAAAAAGCACTTGTGTACCGTACACAGCTACATGTGTACTATCTGCACGACAGCGAACTCGCCGAACCGAACATTCCGCTCGTCCGACTTTTTACAATGCTCTCCGCTCGATCCACCGTTTTATTAATTCTCGCGATTATCTTCCGTTTAATAAATAATACGTGCGAATGCAGCCTGATCTTTTGACTGGAAAATTTGTATATATATAAAACCGAGCTTGCGAACGATTGTGTTTAGATTACGTTAACAGAGTATCTAAATGTTTAATTCTAACGTCGACGCTATTAAATTATTGCTTGTTCGTCCCCATATAAAATTCAGTTTATTAGATCTCCATATCAAAGATATTATATATGTTTGAATATTAAACGAATCAATTAGGAGATTTATTAGGATACCTCATATGCGATATCCTATTTGGATAATAATTACCCTAAAATTCTTGAACTGTCGATAATCTGCAGATTACTAGATGATCTAATAACACTGTGCTGTACTATCATAAGCCGTAAGTGTATATCAGTCAACAAGTACAACACAAAATTGATCTTTCTCACGATTCTGTAATTGCTTTGAAGATCATTTCTAATGATCTGTAGTAACATCTGTCTCTTTCATTTAACTATTATTCTTCTTTCTTAAAGTAGAGTCATTATAACATTTTACTTTTATTATAACTTTTATTCAAATATCGGCTCTTATTATCGGAGCGAACAGGAGCAAGTTTTGTAAATCGTTAGTGAGCTTCTGTCCGAACAGTCTGCTGTGTTTCGTTCTAACAAGTATTACGTATTGTGTAAAATTTTACACGAGAGAATCGAGCGTGAAGTTACGTGTATTCGATAATGTAACATCAGTCCCATTTTCCCAGTGAAAGATAGTCTTCGCGCGAAACTGCACGCGTGTATACATCGTTAACAAGACGCGGCGGGCGAGCTTCTTTCTATTTGCCTTCTTTTTATTTCCATTCGCCGTCGGTGTTGCTACAACTTTCAAAGAGGTCCTCTCCTCTAAAGAGGCTAAACTCTTAACTCATAAATATTGGAACTAGCAGCGCTCGCCAAATTGTACACGTTTCGCCGGACTCTTTTCGAAACAATTTCCCTGGGCGACCGCAAGGGACCTACGCTGGCGGAGGTTGTTGCCTGAATAAATTTTCGAAATCTCGACAACCCTTGCTATCAGAGCCCATTAAACTGCGAGTCGATAAATAAAACATCGAACTACGGGTAGTAGTTGCCCGTTCGAAACGGGAAACGAGCGGATTTTCCCTCGTAAATATATTTTCGCTCCGACGTCCCACTGGATTATCAATGTTTGTCGATTTCCTTTGTAAGCAACCTTCGAAAAAGAGATATTGAAATTCCAGTGGGAGAAAAGAGGGTTTGAAAATCGAAGCGGGCGGCGTGGCTCTCTCTCTCTCTCTCTCTCTCTCTCAAGGAGAAAGCGCGCCAAGCCGTGCAAAATTGGCTCAGGACGGCGATGGGGCGGGAGAGGGACGGTTCCGGGCGATTCCTCGGTTCCTGATTTTCAACGCAAACTCGACATTTGCCAGCGGTAAACACGTTTATCCGAAAGTTGTAGTTACATTCGGCGCGTGTTCGCCCCGGTATCGGCCCGGGTATCGTAATATCCAGCGCTATCTGCCGCGCGCCAGCGTCTGGGCTACACAGGACGTAATGACACGATGATGTGACGTTCCTAACTGCGTTAGATCCGCAGCGTTTCCAGCAAATGGAACCATAGTTTACAGACCGACGGTTATTTCGTTTCACCGCGATCCCCGGCCCCGTGGATTCGTCGAGGAAACTTGTCCCGAAACACCACCATTAATAATTTACTGCCACGTTCCGGATTTGTTCCGCTCGCTGAAAAAGAAGAAGAAAAAAAGAATTCGTTTCTCGCGAAGCGCAAGAAACGGTGCATCGTCCTGATAAAATGGCCAAATGCCCGCGGAAGTAAGCACGTTTGCGAACACGTGCACACAAACGTACATACGAGAGGCGAAACCACCAGATACGTGGAATTAATTCGCGAAATTTTGATCGAGGAACTATTGTGCAGTCGATCCATTGTTTACTTGGATATTGCGATTTTGATTTAATGTGCTGTTCGAACAAACAGGGGAAAGTAAACGACAGGTGAATGGCAGAAATTAATTCGCGGAGATATTATCGTTAATAATTTTATAAGAGACGAATGCTCTTGTTGTATGCCAGAACTTTACATACGTAAGTACTTGACTGTTAATAAATATTAGCAGTCTACGAGATCATTTATAGAAGCAAGTTACGATATCTATAGTGATGTAGTAAATACTTAAGTATAATAAAAATTATAGGATGTAACATGTTATAATGAAATTCTGCTGGTTGTACACGGTATTATTTACAATGCATGCAGTGTCGACCGTCAATTTAATTTAATTTAATTTAATTTAATTCAATTTAATTTATTCAAATGTACGGGAAACCTTTTTTGGCATAAATGATGAAACAATAATAAATGTTAATTTGCAGAAATATTGCTATTAATTTTGGTTATTACCAATGATAATATAAAATTGGTTTAACGATTACTGATGTCTTCCAAGGGAAGGAAAAAATTCTATAAATCTAATTTATCACCTGTTATAGTAGACTTAATTGCAATTGCATCCTAGTTCCTATTTTATTTAATAGTTGACACAGTTAAGATATTGAAATAAAATAGATCAGAAAATATAGTTAAATATGGTCAGGAGTGTGTGACTAAATATATTACATGGAAGTTTATAATTATCAGGCGAAGTAATTAATGATCGTTCTGATAAAAGTATTTTTAAAAATTAAGTTTGGTTTATTTCAAACTGGTTGTTGCTACGCCTTATTATTAGTTTTGGAATTTTTTCGTTTAAAAAAATGCAAGTGTTTTAGACGAGACAACGACAACATTTATGATAACGAGCATCGAATATTAGCATATTACTGATCATTCGAAAATACGAATTGCAAGTTATTGAAATTAAATAATTGATGTGAATTATTTATAATTTGCATCCCATTATTACGAGAGAATTTTACCAAGAAATATTCAACTAAATTAAAATTCATACATTTCTCCCATTTTGTGTAGAGAAAAGGTAAATGAATTCCATCAAAATTCCAGATAACGTAATATTCTGCATTTTACATTCTTCTCAAAACACATTTTGGCATTAATCTATACGATAATTTATGAATTTATTATACGTTGCCTCTAAATTCCAAAGTCACGTTTCCACGTGTTTTATAATGGTTGCCAATGAAATCCAGCGAATTTCCGTCGAGCTGAGAATTTTCGGTTTTGAGTGTTTTCGATTCGGACTCCGGCTGGAATGTTTCGTTACAGAGATACAACGGTTCGCTTTTTATGGAAGAAGCGTAATCTAGTAGTGAAGGAGGAGGTGATTGTACTTTTGTAGAGCTCTTCGACGTGTACGCGCGCGTCTAGCAAAAGTGGACTTAATCCGCCGGAAAGTAAGGAAACATGTCCGTTGAATGTAGAACTCGCTGTTTCGAAAACTATTGCCCTGTAAAGGCAAAAGACCTTTCGGAGCTTGTACCGTGGAATGGTATTTTCATACAAGCTAGTAGTTGGAAATGTTGAAGAGCGAAAAATCGTCTGGTTCCTCGATTTTTGAATTGAATTTAATATTAATTGCTAGCTCGCGATGATAGAAAATTTTCAAGTTAATATAAAGGATTAAAAGAAGTTCATATATCCATTAATTTCCATTAACATTTGTTGCCGTTGTGCAAAGATAATGTATATACAGCTAGATGTTTAATTATATATATAAAAATAAAAGTTCTTTTTCGAAAAGTAGCGTTTCATTCAAATTAATGAACTGAAATTTCCACGTGAAGAACTTAACATACAAATAGCGAAAATTCGTACAAAAATTCGACGAGCATTTATATATTGAAATAATAAAATGAAGAAAAGTGTTTCTTTTGATATTGCAAAGTTCAGCAAGTCTTTAAGGAATTAACATTTTTCGTCATGATTCGAGAAAACTTCCCCTAGAAGTAGCTCTTAGACTTAGACTTTTCAAAGTTCAAAGTGAATAGTTCATGAACGTGAAATGAAGGAATTGACATTCTAATTTGGATTATCATTGTGAGAAATCTATGTTCAAATTGTAAAAGTCATTTTTCAAAATTATCCCACCAACGTAAAAAAAAAAATTCAGTCTCATTAACGTAAATTGCAACTTCTTTCTGCGGATGATTGAGTGAACGCAGCATCTGGATTAATGGACACGAACTTCTTCGACCTACTTACAATTAGACTTGTAGATGTCGAATTCGATTGAAAAAAGTCAGGGGATCAAAAGCGCGGGAACTGATTTCTCGCTCGTTTCCTATTTCGTAAGAAATGGAAGTTGGGAAACGAATAGAAGAAAAACAACAGACCGATGAAATTCTGGCTGAGTCTCTCGCCGGTGCTGCTTTGAAGCTCTCCGATAACACTCGATCGAAAACTGCCGCAACGTAAACTCGCCGGCAAGTAAGTTGAACGTAATTTTCGCGAGCTTTTGTGATTCAAAAGCTGGGCAAATACACGCGGATTCCGATAGGAGGGGCCGGCGGAAATAAGCACGCAACGGGGAGATAACCGGAATAATGAAAACCCGTCGAAGAAAAGTCAATAGCGCGCGAGGAACACTCATGTGTGTTACGCTCATTTCTAATTCAAAGAATTCACGTAGCAGCCAGCACCAGCATCAAATCGCAGAAGCTCGCGTGCGGCGTTCAATATTTGATAGTTTGAATTAGGTTTATTTAACAACGCGAACGCAGTATTACAGCTACGCTGACGAGTCATACACGACTAATGTGGTTTACGCTTGGCGTTTCAATTTCTCTTTGACCCGCGTTGCAATACCGCAAATACCGTGCGAATCTTGCTGTACAAATACCTTGATAGACCTGCTTTCAAAGACGTAGGTTGCATTTAAAGGCGCCACTGGATCTCTGTGGAAACGATCGTGTTTCACGTTCGATCGCGCGATAAAAGCATCGGATATCGATAAAACCGTAATGAGCAGCGTAATCAACTGTTTAACCGACTGAAAAAAATTGAACAATTAAAACCAGTTGTCACACAGACTGATCGAACAACCATGCTTTATATACCATATCCACTATAACTTATGTCTGTAGTTGCCTGAATACTTATAAATTATACGCTGCCACTTAAATCTGTTCACTGTATTTTCTACTGTAAAACTGAACCTAATCTCGACGAACGAAGGCTCAAATCGATTTGATGTACCGACTTGCATACACGGACGAACGGATCAAATGCTTTAAAAATGAATGCGCTTATACTGCATGCGTGCACATTTATCCACGTACGTAAGTCGATCAAATCGATTTGATTTTTATTCTCCGTCCGATCTGTTCGCGAATAGTTCGTTGCATTCAGTATACCCGTAGCCTAAAGAGACGCACGAATGTTGAACGATGTGCATAAATGTATGTGTATATGCCAAAATTGTGTCGGTTGGCGAAAGAAATGTTGAAAACGATGTTCATGTATAATATGTACAATTCAGAATATGCATATATTAACAATCTACAGGATTAAACAATGAAACCTGGTTTGTACAAACTTATTGAGAGACAAGTAGTTTATATAATTTTATAGTTCAGGTTCAAATCGGTTTAATCGGGTGTTGATTAAAATTATCGATCTAAATAAATGGAGTTCGATATGAACGAAGTTCTACTGTACTCAAAATTTTGGTAATCTAACACAAATTACCAATTACCTGCATCATTCAACTGATATTATTTGAGAGTTGTCACTCGTTAACTATTCTAAAATCTTTCCAACGATCAAACGATCAAATTTACTCGTTCGTTGCATTCAGATCGCTTGAAATCTTTGACTAACAGGAAAAGCTCGAGGCGTAATACCACGATCGCGCCACGAAAAAAAATAAATTTGATCGCGTTAATTTAGGAAGGCTGACGATCGATCCATCATCCGTACTTTAATCGTACGAGAGCAGAGGATCGTTACTTGAACGGATTATCGGTCGCCGTTCTTCTGCTCTGTAAAAGGATCAAATTCTCTCGGAGTGGTTGATTCGGTCGGCACAGTTAACTTTTTTCCCTTCTCTCAGATCTTTAACGGACTGGAAGTTCATTCCGGAATAACACCTCTGCTAAAACACTTACGAGTAAGTGCTTCGTGGTGAAGACGTGGCAACGAAAGTATCAAAAAAAAAAGAGGGAAAAAAAGCACGAAAGTTCTTTTCTTTCTTGAGTTTGTCCTTTTATGCTTGTTGTATTGGCGGGAAACGCTATCTCGCGTTGAAACGACTCAAAGGAATATCGACTTTTCAAAGAAAATTCCGATTAGTTTGAACGAGTTTGATCATAAGTCTGCCAAGTCGTGTTTCATTACGCGTTCAAAGCAGATACGCAGATTGCCACTATAATGTTTCATAATGATTTATATATTTTTTTATATAATTCTAATTAATACTTTTTTGTTGGTTCATTACGTAAATTACATTTAACCACGATCATACCATATACTTTATATGATTAGTTTATGAAAGAAAGTAGCTTACTTGCTGTAGAGGGATTTTTATGTATATATTCTGTGTTTTGTATAAAACATTTTGAAATTATTTTATTAACATTGTAATATATAAGATATGATTGTCACGATTATATTGGTGGAATTTGAATTAATCTGAGAATGTATATATAAGATGCAAGGTATTGCAACATGAATAATAATCTGAAGCATATAAGTACTAAATATAGTCCAATTGGATACTGAGGTTTATTAGTACAATGCATGATTGATTTAAATGATTTGTCTGCAAAGTGTAGAAGTATATACTTGTATAAATATATTTCTACATTTATTTCATGTTTGGCTAATGTAATCGTAATTTACATAACGAGCATTAATAAAATTTCAAAAAGTTTTTATGTAACAATTAACATATTTTATAAATGTTTTTATAAACGTTAGAATACTTTTATAAGCAATTGTAGTATACGTAGGGATTATGTACTGTTTTCGAATTTTACTACATATTTTTATTTTTCAAACTTTCATCCCGGTTATGAATTTTGTTTCGAATCGAAAGATCAGATTTCATTGAAACGAAATAAACCAGAACGAGGATGAAAAATATGGTTAACACGTAGCTTGAAAAGTCACCGATCGTTTTCATCGTGTAATTTCACGTTTCTAAAAATAATGATAATTAAAGAAATCCTAATGCATTTGCGCAGAAACTAATTTACGAAGAGTAATGGATAGAGGTATATTTGTTTATGTATCGCACTTCGTGCCAGACTGGCCAACTTCATCGAGAAAACAGGCTCCTGCTCCGAATTTACGTCTTCCTAATTTTCAAAGCAGTTAAATACATGCACATACGCCCATGTATATACGTGTCTACATAGGGAGAGAAACCACAGCAACATGGTTGCTTCAATGCGTATAAAGATGGATTATCCTTTATGGCGACTAATTAATTAAAGTCGTGGTCTAATTTAATGCAGTAAGTTGGTTACATCGCCGACTAACCCAAGAGAATTCAGTACAAAAGGAGTGTCGTCGAGGCAAGATCAATCATCTCCGAAGTTAGGTTCCTCCAACAACGAAATAATTAGGCTGTCCGATTGGAAGAGAACAGCGAAGCTGATAAACCAAGCGTTCCAAATTACGTTGACGCTCCGAGAATCGATTGACCTTGTCGATGAAAATGAATTATTTCGTTTAAGAAATTATGCAGTAATTTATAATAATCGGTTGCAGTGATTTGTAATTTATAATAATCATTGCGCGATGTAAATATATTACACAAATTTTGGAGTTGTGCAATTTTCATGATTATTTAAATATATGAATTATATAATATACAAATCTTTTTTATATATTATATTATATTATAATATTATAATAGTATAATATTATAATATAATATAATATAATATTATAATATTATAATATAATATAATATTATAATATTATAATATAATATTATATTATAATATTATAATATAATATTATATTATAATATTATAATATAATATTATATTATATTATAATTATAATTATAATATAATATAATATTACAACATAATATACAATTAAATTAAATTAAATTAATTGAAATATATTGTATATTAAAGTATAGAATAATGCACATAGTATAATCATTTTATTACGATAATTTAAGAATTATCTGATTCAAGAAATCGACAATTAACAATATTCTCAAGAGATCAGTTTCTTCTAAAAAAAAGAAAAAAAATTATTTTTGTTTTTTACATTGAAAGTAACATTAAAACGGCTACCAGAATACGGTCATGAATTTCAAAAGTATTTCAGTCACGAAAGGAGGGTTTGCTCAGTGTAATGGAAAGCCGTCCGCTGATATCTCTACATTTTTCTTGTGCTCGGACAGTTTGTTACCGTTTCGAGAGGAAGGACGTCACTGTCTCGATTGTAATACTCGAGATTATCTGTAAATTTCCAACCGAGTGCCTACGGTTAGAGCCGTCCGATAATATTTTTCAGCGCCTCTTTGGTCAACAATTGACCGATCGTTGGTGCCCGCTCGTAAAACCGATTCGACGATGAACTTTTTTTAAGAGCTAATTAAAAAGTCGTGATGGCTGGCTCGTTACTGGCGATGCGGCAGTGACGTTTTCTGCGAGCTAATTTAGATGAAATATTTAAAAAAATTGAAAGAAGATTTAATTCTGAATGAGGAAATAACGTGTAACAAATCAATACTGTATTCTTTAAGCATAATACCTTTTGATATATTTCTTTGATATATTCCTTTGAAGCATTAATAAATAAGCTAATTAGAATTAATTTCCCATGGAAAAGTAGATCGAAAAGAAGGGATAAAATTTTCTCATTTGATATTTCGTTTCTAAGAAAATCGAGTTTGAAGAATTATATTTCGATTCGATTAAATCCGAACTGGGCAGCTCAACGAACGAGATTATTCCGCCTTCGAGAATGAAAGAAAAAAGTGGAATAAAGTTTTTATCGTATTGTTTGAAGATTTATTATCAGAACAATTCTTAATAAACTGAACGTAATATGTTCGAATTCATTTTCACGTATAAGTGCTTGTATACGGAAACCACAAGTAATGTATAAATAACTAATTGATTAATGTAGTAATATCAAAATAATTGAAACAATTGATTGAATCGTACAAACGATATTAAATATAATTATTCAACAGAGATATTATAATTTACGTTTACGAACAAGACTTGGTAAAAGTTCGAGTTGTTGATATCGATGAAATTCCAAATGAAAAAATAAAAATCGGACGGCACATTTGACGGAATATTCGCAATCGTAGATAAAAACAATAGCGCAAAATATATTTACTTACAGGTACAGGCCCGCCGGTGTTTTTCATTGCGATGTGGGAAGATTCTCATAGATCAAGGCGACAAATAACGCCAGTCACCGCAATATCCAAACCAGGTGATATATCAATGCACAATTTACGATGTTGTTACGTCACCGATACGAGACAGCCCCTTTCTCTCTCCGTCTGATCGCCGAGAAAATATGGAGCAATCGGGTTACAAATCTGAAATTTATAACGGGATCAGCCGCTTAAGTCGATGACATTCCCCTCTGGATACGTTACATCTCCATGCGCGAAACTACCTCTATTTTCCGATTTTCCAGATAAGGATCGGCACACGTTGCTCCCATACACCTGATGTATCGTTCATTCGTCCCTGCACTGGCTGCAATAATTGCGAATTGCTGCAACGAGTAAATTACCTGTTGTATATTACCAGTGTACGAAACTATATTTCTTCAATTTCTAGTCACATCAGTTAATCATTTTTTGTTAATTAGGAACTGGATGAAATCTGGAGGAATAAATGAAACAATTACGTAAGAAAACGTTGAAAATCAACTAATCTCGTGCGATTGATCATGATCATTATTTTAAAATCTCTGTTAGTAAATTTATACGCTCGCAATTTTTTTTTGTAATTTCTATTGAGCGACGAGACTTGGAATTAATTTAATTTTTTCACGGGTTGCTTTCTGATATTTCGAATTGACATCCTTTTGAATAAATTTGTTGTGTCAAAATGTTCCATACCTTTTGATTTCAGTTTAAATTTATAGCAAGCCACCATAATAGAGATACGTTTTTTTGATCTTAAAATTTTTTTATTGTTGCTATTTCCAATTATCTTCCCACAAATTTCCTCGATTCATTATACTTTTATGTAACAGTTTATTCGTCAGAATTCTACTGCAATTTTGTCGAAGCAATTGCAAGTTTCTTCTGAAATTTCGTGTAGGTATTATCGTTTGGCTAAATTTCGCGGGATATCTTCTATCGGTACTTTCGAAGATATCGCAAACTGTCAATGGAAAAGAACGAATGGATATAAATTGTCGATTCGCCTAAATCATTAATAAATTTCTACGACGTTGAATTTATTCGTATCGGTCATGTGAACAGGAGATATGGGCCGATTTCGAAATGACTAGAAGATGGAATAACGAAAGATCACGTGGAATCGAGAGGTTTTTACTTAGCGCTGATTCATTGCACGTCGAAGGCAGATGATACAGTACCGAACTAGTGGAATATTCGAAGGATTCGCCATGTCTATGACAGTCTAGTGAATAAAAAACGTATGAAATATTCAACAGTTTCGAGACGCATTTGTCAGAGGAATTTTTCATTATTCTGGTATCAGCGATATTTGATACAAGTAGCTGTATTTAACTGCATCGAGTTTTTGCAAAGGACACGCGAATGGAGTACGATCAATGTGATATATAGTAGTGTAAATGATAAAAAAAAATTGCACAAGAAGGAATTGTACAAGAATTCTGCAGTTGGATGCAAGAGTGATAAAAGCTAATTCAGAGAAAAACGTCTTTAAATATTTAGATAAATTATTAGATAAAGAGATACGAACTAATGAATCCTATGAAAAGAATGCATTTGAAATCTAATGTTAGCGCATATATGTAAATAATTTCATCCACTGGGTCATTGGTTCCTTCCGTGTATCACGTTTCAACTCCAAGGAAATCGAACCGTTTGACATAATTTTTGTCTAAGGATTCACAAAATCCGAAATATAACGATTGATGTTTCTGTCGTTGGTATGACCATAACAAACAAACCAATTTCTATTATCAACGATGTCATGTTTAATTTATTGTCACCGCGTGGTATAGAAAGAATTTTGCGAAAATGGCCACGAATCAAAAAGCAAGACAACATTTTCGTGCAACGCTTTCTTATTTCTCGAACGGATCGACACTTACCTTCAACGACGGCAAAGAATGGAAACGATAGGAAGTGTTCTATTTCGTAGCTTCCACGTTCTCGATCGCGATACAAGCGACAACGTGGCGTCGAGATCGAAATGCACTCGTAGTTGCGAACGAAAAGAACGATGAAAGAAACGGGTTTCACAAGTCGAAGCTTATTATCCACCGACCAAAAGTTTCTCGTCCGCGAGATTGTAATTTGTTTGCACGGATTTTTCCATTCTCTTCGTGTTCTCCAGACAGTTTGTTACAAGCGATAAAGGACGTTGTCTATCGAACGACCAAGGTTCGTTTTCTGCAGGAGAGTGAAAAACCAAAAAAAGAAATGTCAAGAAGAAAGCATTTGTTTTTTTCTCCTGCAAAGAGGAAATCTCAATCTATTAGGTGGGAGAATCGATTGAATCTTCTCGAATTTTCAGGCAGCGTGGTGAATTCGCTTTGAAACCGGCGAATGTGTAAATCGAACGCGAGTTGACCTTCCACGAGGAAACAATAATTTCGGATGGCACTCGGAGAAACTTTGCGCTGGGAACTGGTTTAAGTTGGAATTTGAAAAGTTACGGCGACCCCTTTGGGAGTCTGCCAAAGAGCGAGGCACCAACTATATGTATAGTGGCTCATGAAAGTATTCAAATACTTGCTATAGAAGAAATTTTATACACGCATATCTGTGTGACTATAAGGAGAAACGTCGTGTATCACAATTTGAAAAAAAATTTCATTCATTCGTTAATTGAATCGTGGAGTAGAAAATATGTAGGATCTAAAAGATAATGCAATTTCAATAAAAAGAACTGATGTTACGAGTTTTCAATGAAAGAGAAAGCATCCGTACAGCTTCAGATGTACAATACATAGAAATTAGTATGCCAAAAAACACGTGTAATAATGCATAATATGCTTTTTATTGTCAGTAGTAAAGTAGAAAGTGTAAGCACAGACGAAGTACATGAATAGACATTGCGTCCTATGGACTTTCGTGGTATGACCTGAAATAACGATATACAAAAATTTTCACATTGGTCACTCTACGTTCAAACAATAGTGAATTGCGGAATTAGTAAATGCACAAGCAATATGATAATGACATAATGATTTTCGAGACCCATTATAGTATTGTCAAACATTCAATACCGAAATGTAAAAGTCATCTGTGATTATACCAAGTAAAATGATCCAAGTGAAATGTTTAACTATACTTTCAAATTTCAAAACACAAGATGTGTTTGACTACTGAGAATTAAGTTATAATTGGTTTAACATATTATACATATTTAAAGAAAAAATAAAAAATGTTTCACATATATTGAAGCAATAAGCGTATCATTCTACAGAATGAGCTTACATTGAACATACAGACATAAACTAACATCAACTTATGATTAATTAAAATTATGATTAATTACAATTAACTTATTATTAACTTATGATGAACTAAAATTAAACACACGCAACTTAAAGCTAAGGCACACGCATCCCACGATGTCCCTGCGTGATCCCTCGTCGTCTCACGATGCCCCGCTGGTGGATCTAATATTTTACTTATCAACTAATTGTCCCTACAGTTCAATTTAAACTGAACTGTAGGTTGCGTAGTTCTCAGCTTAATATCGTTTTGCAAACACTAAAAATTACCTTACATCTTATTACAATTTAGCTGGATAACGTTTTACTAACTGTAGTGTTTGTAAAACGATATCAATTACCAGGTTTCACGAGCAGGTGACTACGCACGAGACGCGTCCCGGGGCTTACAATACGTATCATCCATCCATACAATCATACAAAACATGAAATGCATACAATACATACAATACGTACAATACGTACAATGCATACAATCATACGTCACATACAACAATTCGCAGCCCTACCACCGCATTCTGTACAAAGACACGTTTATTGAACTTGGGACGAAATTAGGAATCCCTCATCTCCTCCTTTCCTTCGTTCGTTGTTGCTATTGCTACTTTGTTTGCTCGACACTGGAGTCGAATTTCCATGTTTCGCAGTTAGCGTGCTGAATCGAGGTTCGAGCATTTAGAAACGAGTAGGCCAACGCTACCCCCAACGACACAGTGGGGTTCCGAGGAACCGCTGAGTCGGATTACCAAGGACGCTGGACTGCAAGTATCTCACCTCGTCCTTTCGGACGTGGCTGCAGTTCCCCGATTCGACACACTGGCTACTAAACTTGGAGACCCGACTCTAGTGCAACGAACAAAGTAACGATAGTACCAACGAACGAAAGAAGAGAGGAGATGAGGTATTCCTAATTTCGCGCCAAGTTCAATAAACGTGTCTTTGTACAGAATGCGTTCACAATGAATTTACAGATGTTAACTAAAACTAATCGCACGCAACTTAAAGTTAAGACGCACGCATCCCACGATGTCCCAGCGTGATCCCACGTCGTCCCACGGTGCCCCGCTGGGGGGGTCTAATATTTTACTTATTAACTAATTGTACCTACAGTTCAATTTAGATGTAAACTGAACTGTAGGTTGCGTAGTTCTTAGCTTGATATCGTTTTACAAATTGTAATTTTTGTAAAACGATATCAATTACCAGGTCTCACCACGAGGAGGTGACTACGCACGAGACCCGCCCCGGGGCTTACATTACATACCATCCATCCATACAATCATACAATACATTAAATGCATACGATCATACAATACATACAATCACACATACAATGCATACAATCATACAACGCATACTACAATTCGCAGCCTACCACCGCATTCTGTACAAAGACACGTTTATTGAACTTGGAACGAAATTTGGAATCCCCCATCTCCTCTCTTCCTTCGTTCGTTGTTGCGATTGCTACTTTGTTCGTTCGACACTCGAATCGAATTTCCAAGTTTCGCAGTCAGTGTGCCGAATCGAGGTTCGAGCATTTAGATGCAAGTAGTAGAACGCAACCCCCTACGACGTATTGAAAGTTCCAGAACCGCTGAGTCCGATTGTCAAGGACGTTAGACTACGAGAATCTCACCTCGCCCTTTCGGACGAGGCTGCAGTTCCCCGATTCGGCACAAATGCCAAATCGAGGTTCGAGCATTTAAAGGCAAGTAGTCTAACGCTACCCTCAACGACACAGTAGGGTTCCGCAGAACCGCTGTCGGTTTACTGTCAGGGCGCCTGACTACATGTATCTCACCTCGTCCTTTCGGACGTGACTGTAGTTCCCCGATTCGCCACACTGGCTACAAAACTTGGAGACCCGACTCTAGTGCAACGAACAAAGTAACGATAGTACCAAAGAACGAAAGAAGAGAGGAGATGAGGTATTCCTAATTTCGTCCCAAGTTCAATAAACATGTCTTTTTGTACAGAATGCGTTCACAATGAATTTACAGAGGTTAACTAAAATTAAACGCTCGCAACTTAAAGTTAAGACGTACGCAACTTAAAGCTAAGGCGCACGCATCCCACGATGTCCCTGCGAGATCCCTCGTTGTCCCTCGGTGCCCCGCTGGGGGGTCTAATATTTTACTTATCAACTAATTGTCCCTACAGTTTAATTTAGATCTAAACTGAACTGTAGGTTGCGTAGTTCTTAGCTTGATATCGTTTTACAAATTGTAATGTTTGTAAAACGATATCAATTACCAGGTCTCACCACGAGGAGGTGACTACGCACGAGACCCGCCCCGGGGCTTACATTACCATCCATCCATACAATCATACAATACATTCAATGCATACCATCATACAATACATACAATCACACATACAATGCATACAATCATACAACGCATACAACAATTCGCAGCCCTACCACCGCATTCTGTACAAAGACAAGTTTACTGAACTTGAGACGAAATTAGGAATCCCTCATCTGCTTTCTGCCTTCGTTCGTTGTTGCTATTGCTACTTTGTTCGCTCGACACTGGAGTCGAATTTCCATGTTTCGCAGTCAGTGTGCCGAATCGAGGTTCGAGCATTTAGAAACGAGTAGTCCAACGCTACCCCCAACGACACAGTGGGGTTCCCCAGAACCGCTGAGTCGGATTACCAAGGACGCTAGACTACGAGAATCTCACCTCGCCCTTTCGGACGAGGCTGCAGTTCCCCGATTTGGCACAAATGCCAAATCGAGGTTCGAGCATTTAAGAAGCAAGTAGTCTAACGCTACCCCCAACGACACAGTGGGGTTCCGAGGAACCGCTGAGTCGGATTACCAAGGACGCTGGACTGCAAGTATCTCACCTCGTCCTTTCGGACGTGGCTGCAGTTCCCCGATTCGACACACTGGCTACTAAACTTGGAGACCCGACTCTAGTGCAACGAACAAAGTAACGATAGTACCAACGAACGAAAGAAGAGAGGAGATGAGGTATTCCTAACTTCTTCCCAAGTTNCGTGGCTGCAGTTCCCCGATTCGACACACTGGCTACTAAACTTGGAGACCCGACTCTAGTGCAACGAACAAAGTAACGATAGTACCAACGAACGAAAGAAGAGAGGAGATGAGGTATTCCTAATTTCGTCCCAAGTTCAATAAACGTGTCTTTGTACAGAATGCGTTCACAATGAATTTACAGATGTTAACTAAAACTAAACGCACGCAACTTAAAGTTAAGACGCACGCAACTTACAGCTAAGGCGCACGCAATTTAAAGCTAAGGCGCACGCATCCCACGATGTCCTCGGTGTTCCGCTGGACCGNTCAATAAACGTGTCTTTGTACAGAATGCGTTCACAATGAATTTACAGATGTTAACTAAAACTAAACGCACGCAACTTAAAATTAAGACGCACGCAACTTACAGCTAAGGCGCACGCAATTTAAAGCTAAGGCGCACGCATCCCACGATGTCCTCGGTGCTCCGCTGGACCGATGTGCACACGACTGAAGTTCACGTGGTAATGTGTGTCCGTACTACTCAAGGTTATTATATCGCGGTCGTGAGTGATNACACGACTGAAGTTCACGTGGTAATGTGTGTCCGTACTACTCAAGGTTATTATATCTCGGTCGTGAGTGATCAGGTGATACAGTTGACAACTTTTTTTTCAAACTTCTAAAATTTTATCTTTGTGTATACGTCGAAAGTTTAATTGATAATGACGTTGGAGGTTAATCTTATGTTGATAACTTTTTTTCAAACTTCTGAAACTCGGCGAGAATTTAATTGATAATGAATCTCCGTATCTCTCAAGGTTAATCTAATGTTTCGGTCGTCAGTGATCCGGAACAGTTGTTAATTTTTTTTAGTATTTCGAAAAACAGTTTATCTATTATACTAATCAATAATTTAATAATTTTTACATTTCTATCGCAAAGTTACACTTTCATGAATATGTTACAATATTAAATGTAATAATTTATTAATTTTTGATCGACTGAATCTAAATTTACATGATATTAATTTTTAAATTATAACTGCATTGATGTATATTAAATAGTAATTTATGTCGAAAAAAATTAATTTAAGCGGTGATTGTCGCTTTAGAATAATCGCGCAACGTATAAAAATTTTGCCTCATTTATTCTTTCAAAGAGCAAGAAATATGTATATTACGTAACTGTTTAATTGTAATTTCTATTAATTTGTTTCGAATTTGAGTCATTAATGAAATTTCAAAATGTTTCATATTTCACACATCACGTATATAAGAAGTTTCTATTGTACTATGTTTATCTTTACACACACGCGCTCGATCATTTTCAATTTCGCGATTCGATCTTCACTGAAACCATGAAACTGCATGGCGTGCCACTCGCGAACCGTTATAAGAGCAGGAACTGTTCCTACAAATATGGTCTATCGTAATCATACGTATGATGGAAGAAATCCTCTGGATCCTACGTGTTCTCGGAACCGTGTCGGATGAAAGAACGTTCCGATCATTAATATTCGGGGCACAACGTTTTACGCGATGCGTGCAGCCGAGATTTTCAGAATATTCTCGAACTGCACATCGTCCGGACGTGTGGAGAGAACGAACGAGATGTAACGCGGACGCGAACGCGAAGGTGTTGCGTGAAAAGACGAGAGCCGAATGGCTGACTCGCGTTTCCAAAATTTCCATATTTATGCGAGATACGACGTTTACAGGGAAGCGTTGTATAGTTCGCGCGACGCTGCCAACGACGTTTTTGCTTTCCTTTCTTGAACAAAAGAGTCGCAATGGCTCTCGATGCGATATTCTCTAGACCGAATAACATTTTCGAACGCGAGAAATACGTGTGGATATTGGGTCTTATATAGACAAGAGACTTTTATCGTCGCGATCTTGCTTTTGATCTCTTTTTCTCTCTCTTTCTTTCGGTGACACTGTGTGACTCGGTTAAGGTTGTATTAAACACTGGAAAGAAAGAATTCGCGCAGTTCCTTTCTAGCAATTCTTTTCTTCAATTGAAATCGAACTTCACTCATCGTCAGTAATTTGCAAACGATAAGATTGATGTCAGTGGAAAGTTTGATCCAGTGGACAAAATTATATGATAATTTACTTTATAAATTTTTGTGTATTTAGAAGAAGAAAATGTACATTTTATGTATCCTGTATTTTGCATACCAGAAGATCTTCAAACGTAAAATAACAACTTTCATCCTCATTTTTTTATTTTAATCTGCCTATTGATAAATTGATATGACGAAAAATGAATGCAATATGTTATTTATTTACTGAGGTTAAAAATGTTTACGAGAATAAAGTTAAAAATTTCAATTCTCCTACATTGTAAAACTTGGGAATACAGTTGCAACTAACGCGGCAACGCGCATCCAAAAATGACTTAAACAATGAATCATCGAAGAATAAGCCGCGCTTAGAACGCTCATCTGTTATCGAAGAGCGCGTGGCCACGGCTTACGAAACGATACTTCGATACGAATTATCGAATCCTTTCGTTTGATTTCCATTTCCCGTTCATCGTTTATCATTCGTAACTTCATCGTTCGACGCACTGCGAAAAAAAAGAGAAAAAGAAAGAAGAACAAAAAAAAAAAATTAGCACACGGCCAGATATCTGTTAGGAGAAACGTTTTGATTTCACGGTATAATATTCTATCGTGCATCGCGGACAAAAACGCCGTTTCCATTTGCATGGAAACGGACAGGCAAAAAACGAACGTATTTATAAACAATCGATAGCGAGATTAAAAGTATACAGTGAGCTCAATTCATCGAACATGATAATTGCCATCAGGGAGTATCGACGTGTTTGATGCATCGTGATGATTCTCGATGCGAATCTATGCTATCCGCACGGTCGGATAGTTCGTTTGTTTGCCGAAATTCGAAGTATTTTATTTACACGAGTAAATTATTTTTTCGGCGAATAATTTTTGGAAGAATAATACGTATTCTTGTTGTTTCGCTTGGTCGTAATTTTTCGGTTGAAACGTCGGACGAGTGATACTAGTTGTATAGGTTGAATATTGTTTCATTTACTTATTCGTTATATATATATGTGAAGAGCTTTTTTTTTAATGACAAGAAGGCCTAGGGAAAGTGTGGAGATTGCAAAGAATAATAATAATAATAAAAGGTATAGCAACAATAAAAACGAATGAAACTGTATTTTTGATTCAATTTACTCGCGAAATTCTTTTTAAAGAGTAAAAATAAACAGAAATATATACATAACGCATTATACGAGAAAATGAAAATCGCGTAAATTTAATCAGACTTAGAAAAGGATTACATTTTTAATTTAATTTTTTCACAGATGGAAAAATTTTTTGCCGAAGAATTTTTCATAACTAGGATAAAATTATTTCCAAGGGGCTCGAGAGTCAAGCGTGTTTCGTCGAAACCGCAATGTTTTTCCTCTCCTTTCGTGGAAAATTGCGCGATAACGTTGATCGCCTGCCGCGATTTCGCGATGAATTCTCGGCGCATCTATCATTTCGATTCGTCAGTGTCAAAATCGCGATCGATTCGACGATTCCTGAACTTTTAACGACAAATCGCCGGAATATCCGTAAAATTCTCCTCTGTCTGATATTAACTGGTAAATGTCATTTTTTAAGATATATTAGAGAAGTGTGAAAGATATTTCGAAGAATGCTTTGCAGTTGGATCGACGATCGATTTTGCATCCCAACTTGGCATTTTCCACTGTTGCTTAAAGCACTTTTAAGTTTTTACACCAATGTACTCTTTTTACATACCAAATGACAACTTGTAATGAGTAAACTATAATATAAGTTGGTAGGAATAAGGAAACTAAAGATAATGCATAACAAAACAAAAATGAATGTACGTTGGATATTTTATATATATTTTTCAGACTATGTATTTTCTGTGTAATTGCTGCAAATGATTTCTTAAAAATCTGCAATTCGCAAGCTACATACCACTTCTAAGTTCAATTACGTTATTGTTGAATTCCATTGCCATTGTCATTATCATTATCAAAAATACAGTTGCAGAATTTTGTCTCTCAGGCTTCGAGAAAAAGATCGAGGAAGTTTTATATTAAAATGAGATAACAGGAATTCATTAGTCGAACGAACTTTATATTTTTATAATGTTCGGGCTTGGCATGAAGAATGAACAGATTTTTGTTGCGAGCGAGGTAAATTAAAGTACCTTTTAAGTAATGATAAAAAGTGTAATGCGAGAAGCAGAGGGGACCAAGATGACGTAATATAATTTTACAGTATTATCGGGCGTAAATTTTTCAAACTTAAAAAAGCGAACGAAGGATCGATCAAGTCGGATCAATTTGAAACGTCAGATCTCATTGAAACGTAGTAATTCCTCATTTTATTTTTCTATTTCTTTTTCTCTCATTGTCGGGAACGAAAGTGGTGGGTCAACCCAATCGCTCTGTATATAAAGTATCCAGAAAAGAGGCTTTTTTTATTACTGTATTATTTTCTTAATTAAATGGCAAAGCTCTTAAGAAGATTATGCGCTTAGATTGCGCGGAGTCTTATCTTATAGTTAAGACACGTCTGCAGTTGTCAGCAATTTTCTCCCCTTCACCCGCCTGTATTCTTCTTCGCTTCTCTTCCTCTCCTCTTCTCTTCTCTTCTCTTCATCGAGTAAGAAGACCCCTTTTTTTCGACTTTTTAATGGGTCGTCGAAGCGATGATTTATTCGTTCCACGCGAAAAGACGTCCGGACTTTTATTAAGGAAGAGCTCGGCCATAGAATCTAAAGGCTAAAGGCTCGCCGGACAAAGCTATTTCTTTCAAGATTCGCGGATCCGTGAAACGTTCTCTCGACTCGATTCAGCAAAGGCGATGCGTCGTTCCTTCGCCTTCCTTTGGAGATCCAGTTAGCCACGTGACCAATTAACTTTTATTCCAAATAACCGAGAACGCTTCTTCCCATTTTCTTCCCGGCATTGTTGTCCCGAGTATCGCGTCATTTTTGTTGGCAGTTTAAAGCCTCGTCCCGATTATTGTGCGTCGCAACAATGACGCGAAACTTCCCCTTGTCGAACGAGTCACTCCTTTGTCTTGCAAATATATTAAGGAGCTGGTAAAACGGTCGGAGATTTCCTTGGTATAATTGCAACCCCGCGAAGTGTAGAAAACGTTTGCCATTTATGCGAATGTGATAAATCAACGAAATACGTGGGATATTTTGAAATTACTGCAGATGCGTTTTATAAACAGAAATGGAGAATATAACAATTAAATAAGTTAAAATATATATTATTTGTAATTTGTAAGTGAAGCATGTCTTACATAGAGCAACAGTGCAGTGTCACCAAGACTTATTGATATGATTATTATCTCTATCTCACTCTATCTAGCTTAGACCATAGACAATAAATAATGGAAACATTTTATGAAATTTGAGAAAAAAATTGGACTCGAAAAATTATTCAAAAGCACTTGAGATATAAATTAAAAGCTATTAAAAGCTTCGTGTAATATAAATACATTCAGGATTAGTTGAAAGGATTAAACTGGCACACCACGTTTGAAAAATTAACGGCAGTATTTTTATTATTCAACCATTGGAAGTTCGTGGAGAAGAGGCTGAAAATTACTTTTTGAAATGGCACTGAACTATTTCTCAAAAAGTAGCAGCTGTTCTTCAGCAGATCTGACATTTCCTCTCTGCGACATGTTCACAACGAGCGTAGACCAAATATTTCGCAAACCGTTTGCAAATAACTGGCACATTTCTCGTCGCTCGGCGAAAAAAGAAGAGTTGTCGCTTAATTAACACTGATTGCTGCCCTCTGGGAGGAGAAGAGGAAATGTTTACGCGACGCAGCAATTTATTAAGCTTCTCGCGTTGAAAGGGATACCATTTGTTTAATGGAATAGAAATCGCGTCGCGTCGCGTCGCTCGAATTTGCAGTTGGCTTTTTCCAAATTACTCCGCGCGCACCAGACATGCTCGATCCGTTATAGAATTATCGAAAGCATCGGCTCTGTTTCCCCCGGTATTACTCGATAGCTACATTATGCCGGTATTATTAAATCATTTGTTTGATGTAATTGGTCCGCAGGTTGAAATAAGTTCCTTTGTTATATGCATCTGTACTGTTTCGTGGCAAATGAACCCGTCGTGTTATGAATAAACATGCAGGCGATACGACGATACTGCACTGAGCGCTCTTTCACTATCGCAAAAATGCACAGTCTAATTTCCCAATCGGTTGGCGAACAACGCGAGGAAGCAAGCAGCAGTTTTTGTCTTTTAAATTTCATTCCAATATCACGCGCGTTTCTTCAAAACATATTGTTGCTGGAAGCTCTTTTCTATCCGGTGCTCGATCATCGAGCATAGTGAACACGATAGCGCAATCCAGAAGCAGATAGAAATCTAGACAGGAGATCGACGCGAAGAAAGTGCGAACACCGAGAATGAATCGACAATTTAGCATGTTCGAAAACCAAAAAGAGAGAGAGAGAGAGAGAAGGTATACAGATTTTCAGCGAGGCCAGAGAGGAGCACTCCATTCTCTTGGTTCCGAGAACAGTGGAATCCTTGAACGTTCAGCCGACGCTATTTCGTCTAATTAAATCGGAGCGCCCCTTTGAGGATTTTACGTAGCGTTTCCAGGTCTATCTCTCGAGTAATTTGCCGTTCCGTTATATAATGCGGCGTGTTTCTTTGAATAAACGTGTCATTCCCTCGCTCTGCACCGGAGACGACACTGGGCGATGCTGTTTTTCTTCTTCTTCTTCTTCTTCTTCTTCTTCCTTTTGATCGTGTCTCCTCGAGACGTTTCAACGATAACGATTATTTAGCATTGCTTGTCGCAAGAGCCACTCGTCCTTGAAAGCTGCACAGACTCGCGCATCTCTCTTGGACGAACGAGCTTTTCTTCCAACTTCCCGTCTCTCTCTTTCGGGCGAATCGTTCATCGAACCGTTGCTCCTTGCGTCAACTTCCGGAACTGAGGAAGTTCGCGTTTTGACACTTTGTGGTTGTATTTGGTTATTTTCGTTAATTAACAAATTATCTTTCAATCGCACGAAAGTATTTGTATATAGAAATATTTATCGCATTTTTTTTTTGTGGATATACTTGTTACGAGTATTAATGAATATTAATCGATGAAATTTGAAACTAATTTGAAAAGTTAGTGTGTATCGTGAATAGCCATCTTAAGTATACGATAAATATCAAATATCTACTAAAAAATATCATCTATGAAATAAACATGTCTATGAAATATATATATATCTGCATCAAATATTTTGCAATTTCTATATATATCTAGATTTGTTGACTAGTATCATCGATCACGTATTTTATTACAGTATTAATGATCTTTTGCAACACCCATATATACTTTTGTAAAATGTAAGTGTGCAGATACTTTCGCGAGCGATTGTAGATAATTTCTTACTTTCTTGCACGACGTTGCATTACCAATGTATTTCGACTGACAATGAGTACATATGTAAACTTACTATAATATAACATACGTATGGAAATTTCAGAAGTCAATCAGATTTCCATTAAAAGTGACTTACAAGCATACTTCTCTCATCGAACAGTTTCATTATAACATCAGAACATTAATATCACGATGATTAAACGCTTCCTGTTGTTGATCGACAATTTTAACAGCAAAATAGGATATTTTGACGATATAAATTATTTCTAGTAGGTGACAAGCATTGATTGGCTTCTAAGCTCTTCGTATATCAAATGATAATATTTTTTGCTTCGTTGCCCGAGAGCAAACGTACGACAACGCATAGATTTAAACGAGACCGCGCGTTTCAATTTAAGCATAAATTGGTTATGAAAATTCATGAGCGAGAGGAATCGGCTTCGGACGAGCAAACAACTGCCACAGACTTCAAATTAAAGCTGCAAACTACTCCCCGTGCCTTGCTTCCGCGAGTGGCGAGTCACTATTATCGTTCGCAACTTTCGAACCGTATAATTCGTCATCGGATGCGGAAACGAGCGTTTCGAGGGAACTTACGGGACAACGATTTATCGACCATGCTAAAAGCGTATTAGCCTGCACGAAGGGAACGCTGAGTCAAAAGTTGCGAGTGTTTTCAGGTTTCGTCGGGCCTAAGGATTTTCTTAACGGGGAAACAAACATTCGCGCGCGATTGTTGGAATGCGAAAGTTCAATTGGTAACTAAGATGCCATAATGGAGTTTAATCTTTTCCTGTGCTCGGTTCATTCAAACTTGCATGTACGTATATAACGTTTTTAAACGCATTGATGAATTCTCAATGAGGCTCGATATTCTCGATAAAAAAAGATATCAATCTTGTACATCTTTGGCTGCGTTAATTTATTCTTTCTTTATTCCTTTTTGAATTTTGTAATTATCATTTCTTACAGAATTTTGATACTTTATTTTGTAATTATATTAACTATATCAACTTGACTTGGTATTCTTCGCTTTTATTTTTTTACTAATCCCTTGTATGTCGAAAAATTATTTTAGATTAGCAGATACATATTTTAAGTTCAGTTTTGTATAACATAATCCTCGGCACATATATATTTTACACTTTTTTATAGAAAAGTCCGCATTGTCGAGCATTCAGTCTAGTGATAATGACGTAATTAATATTTATTAATAAAATTCGCATTAAGCAGGAAAATGTGATGTTGCAATTTCTTCTTATAAATTCAAATGGACCCAGTTTCTGTTCCGCGAAGGTTAAAGTGCCAGCTGTGAAGAAAATTTTCGCGCCTCCGTTTCACGCTTTGCTAAAGTGGATGGCTCTTCGCTGCGAGACTCGAAGAGAGATTCTTTCACATTCTCTGTTTCTTATTAAAATGGAGCTCCGATTGACGGATCCGGATGAAAAGACGCTCATGCCATCTGTTTTCTCTGGAATTTCCTCCATTCCTCGGTTCGATTATACTCCGGTCGACGTGGCTAACGGTTCTCCTCTTGAGAATTCCTTTCGCGAATACGCGTCTCTTTGTAACTAAATGGACGTCGTAAAACGAGGAAAGAGAAAGAGAGGATGGAAGGGAAAAAACAGGAGGAAAACAAACTGTGTTCGACGTAAGAAAATAGACGCAGATTCTTTCGTTGGAATGCCTTTGCAACGAGAGGAAGCAAACGTTCCGCGTCCTCTTTGTGTATATAAATCTGAAACGTCTACGAGTTAATATTGTTATGTCGTGTCTTCTTCTTCTCTCGCAAGGAAATATTTCTCCGTTGAAATGTTTCCTTTGCAGGATGTGCATTCTTCTTGCGTGATACGAGCCTTACGCGACTTACACATTTTATGTCTGTATGCACCACGGTGCATAAGCATTTGAACTAGTTCGGAATTATTGCGAATATAAAATACAATTCGAACCAGTCTATTCTGACTTTATCTTGTGTGTTTATCGCACAGTTGATAGATACGGTACTCTCTAATAAAGATCAGCAACGTTGAATTAAAATTTTTAATATTTTCTAATATTTTAAAATTCCTTCCTACAGTAAAGATTAACGCCGGATTAAATTCGCGCGTTAATTTTTTACGACAGCTTTTCAGAATTAAATGCACGAAACGAAAAAACTGCGTTCTGCTAAAAAAAAAAAAATAAAAAAAAAAAAATCGATATTTCGCATGCACCAACATCATCTAAAAAATCGAAAATTTCACGTGCATCAAATACCTGCCGGAAATTTTCGTTTAATTTCCATGGAGACCAAACGAAAAAAAAGCAGTTGCTCAGAAATCGACACGCAACGCAAAAGGAAGATAAACTTAAATTAAGAATATTTCTACGAATTCAACTCTGCCTGTGTACATTTAATTTTATTACGTAATCGTTTATTAAAATTTGATCGGCTTATCCCAATGATATATAGCTCCGTCGCAAAGCTGAACGTTCGTGTTTCGTAGATAAATTTTCACTTTACAATTTTTTTCTTTCAACGTCCGAGCCGCGTCATAACGAAAAGAGAAACGATTTCAACGCGACTGTAGGGGAGACGGTAATTCCGTTCTTACGTTCATGAAGAGCGTATGGCATTGATGAGTTCTTTGTGCCGAACGCATGTGCGCATAGTTGCGCATTGTACGAGAGACATAAAACCGTGGCGTTTTCTCTTGGAAAACGTACTTCGAAAGGTATGCTCTAACGCTTCCATTAAGTGAATTCATTGAACCAATACCAAGCGGGTACTTGCTTTCACGGATACGGCCGTGTGTCTCGTTGGCCCCCGTCGTTATTCGAAGATAGAGCTAAACAACCAAAGTAGGCTACTCCGCTCGCGAAAATCCATTTTGTCAACCGGCGTATTTCACCGGAAATATTAGATCCACAATTCGTAGCGATTCCCCTCACGACAGCCATTGGCGTGCCATTTGCAGAAACGAGGCCAACACGACGTTCGATTCTTTATTTCTGACAGCGCGGTTCCGAATTTTGCGCCTGCCTGTCAAAAGTTTCCCCTTGAAGTTAATTCTTTACGATCCGCTAGTCCATACGTATCATCGCGCGTGCTCCCGCTGTTCAAACAGAGTTTAGCTGAAAAAAGTCGCGCAGTTTCGCTTGACTTTTCGCTTAACCCGTTACGTATTTATCCCGAAATTGGTTACTATATGTAATTAATTTGGATGGAATCGAAATGACGAAATTTCCAGCGTTTCGTTTTCGTGGCTACCATCTGGATCACGGATTTTTATGAAAAATTTTGTATTTTTCGGATACGATTAAAAAAAATAGGACGATATTAAATCATTTTATACATTCAATATTCGTGAATGTTTTATAACAAATCTGTCGTAATTCTGAATTTCAAATCTTCTATTTTTATAATTACCGGATTGCAAATCTTTATGAAAAATTCATATTTTTTTAGAGTACAATTAAAAAAGAAAATGAAATTTAAGTATAAAATGGTTTCCCATATCGAATATTACAGAAGGAATTATACTTTAAATATTTTATATATTTTTTTCGTATCACATGCAGTTTATTTTTATCTTGAAATTTCTTCAATAGCATAAGAATCTTCTTTTCTTCTCATTAAGAAATTACTAATTCCATATACTTATCATTAACGAGATGACTCTGTTTGGAATAAATTTTTACTGCTATTACTTTTATAAATTTCCGCAATCAATATAAATGTAATTGAAGATTAGGCACGAATATGAATCATTCAGATCTACGATCATGCACATGTTAATGTGGTAATATATATAGTTTTATAATTAAAAATGAAGAGATCGTGTACATTCTTAAATATTGTTTCCACGTTAACTTCAATTCTTCGTTTCGTCAAAAATTCGTTTGGAAGCCCCAAAAAGGTCAAGAGGAATCGCGAATAACGTCATTTTACGTAGTACGTATACCGTTAAGAACACGTATTCCCTCGTAAGGAGAATATGAGATAAGGGAGTAACATTTTTACATCGTTCTCGACCAGTGACGTTGCTAGTGCGACTCCAGAGACGTTTCTTTGCCATTTCTTTCATCTCGTCGAGGAAATTTAATTCTTCTTCCCCGTCAATGCTGATCTCATCATAAATACCATTTTTAATATCGAGGAAGACTGCCCTATACCTATTAAGAGAACAGTAATTTCGATTCTAACGTTATTCATCGTTTTATAATTTTCTTTGCTTTTTTCTTTTTTTCTCTTTTTTTCAATTGAAAAATTTCATGAAACATCATTTAAATCTTTCAAAGTTATGTTATTCTAAAATGTATACAAAATATGAAAATTACGAATTATTTTGACCAACCTACAATGCGTAAAATGATAAATCACTTAATAAATCACTTGATAAATCACTTTTGTATGGTTTTGAATACGTGCGTAAAGCAATATTTATTTTCTACATTTTCTAGATTGCACGTTTTTTTGACCAACCTACAATGCGTAAAATGATAAATCACTTAATAAATCACTTGATAAATCACTTTTGTATGGTTTTGAATACGTGCGTAAAGCAATATTTATTTTCTACATTTTCTAGATTGCACGTTTTCAGTTTTGTGCAATCACTTTCGTGAAATTCGATTCAATAAAGTTATCGGAAAAAAATGTAAATCCTCCGCTCTATTTTTGAAAAATAAAAAATAAAAATCGACGAAATTCTGTTACTTCGATCAGAATAGTATTCAATCTCAAAATTTACAAAAGATGCGCTATTTCTCAATATTCTTCATTTATGACCTGAATTTATGACCTGAGTGTAACTTAATAAAACAATTTTCTGACCAGAAGTTGGTCGATGGTANTCTGTACGTACGAATTATACTAACGTGTCTGCAACATCGTAATATATTGAAGACGTCACTTTAATGGCGGTAACAAGTAAATAGTGAGAAATGTCCAAGAAACTCGAGTTGTGAGATCTATCCTTTGCGAAACGTCTTTGAGTAATTGATGAACTACCTAAGTGGTTCTGTAAAAGCCTGTCGCAAAGCAAAATGGCTACAACTCGACAAGAGGGTAGCCTTTCTTCCTTCAGAATTATTATTCGATCCTCTTCCTGCTTTCGTAATGTACTCCGGAATATTACGTGTCATTTTTATGATATCTCAGAAAGCAAAGCAAAATGGCTACAACTCGACAAGAGGGTAGCCTTTCTTCCTTCAGAATTATTATTCGATCCTCTTCCTGCTTTCGTAATGTACTCCGGAATATTACGTGTCATTTTTATGATATCTCAGAAAAGGTATGTGCTCTTTCTTGTTTTTCTTACTTCTTTCAAGAATAGTACACTTGAACTATTAAACTAGATTAATTCGATATTTTCTATTACCTTCCACACATTCATTTCTAGAATAATTTTCTTGCATTAAGGTATGTGCTCTTTCTTGTTTTTCTTACTTCTTTCAAGAATAGTACACTTGAACTATTAAACTAGATTAATTCGATATTTTCTATTACCTTCCACACATTCATTTCTAGAATAATTTTCTTGCATTAATCTCATCATTCTCCCATGCTTATTTCTTTCGTTAGCTTTGATTCAGCACTCTTTGTACCGTTTTCTCAATCATTTTTCTTCTGCTCGTTGCACACCTTTCAAAGGGATTTTATCCTTGTTCATAAATAAACGGAAAATTAAACTGAATCGAATCTTTCCTCTTTGTGTTCCGATTTTCTTAGTTAGCAAAATCCAAAATATTTCGTATTTAACCATTCTATTCAACATCTATACCTGCGAGGTAACTGATTTCAGTAACCAGACTTTATTGGAAATATTATTTAATCAATACGTCAGACGAAATGTATTAAAGTTTGACAACGACGCAACGAGCCGTGCCGTCGACGATGAGACAAGGTATCAAAAGCTTCTCGTCACGATGTTAATAAACGAGGGGGGTGGAGAAGGGAGGTAGCCCGCGACACTCGATGAGACAAGCGCAGCGTTGAAAAGTTTTACAAAATAAGGAAAAATGATAAAACTTTGGAAGCCGACAATTTCCCGGATGCAACGCGATATTGTTCACACGCTAAAAGCCGTGACATCCTCCCCACTCCTCTCTTTAGCCTGTATTTCCCCATATTTCCCGGTTACACATTGCAGGTTTATGATGAAGAACTCGCGGCGCGAGATGGCCAACGCTTCTTTCGCTAAACGAAGACACTCACGATCAAATTTCGCCAACCAGGTTAAAACGATCCTCCTCGATTTGTTGATTTGTTTCATCGAATTAGCCCCATGCTGTATGTGTATGCGAATCGCGGTTTTGGAAAATGTTCCTGGAAATTGTACGTCGCTACCACACTACGAATTGCCACGTACGAGAACACGTATGGTAATCCGAAAAGAACGTACGGTGGAATGGTGGTCGTTACTCGGTCTTTGCATATGGCGCGAAATGGCACCGATTCTAAGGTCGAACGCATGTTGTATTCATCGACGGTTCGATGCTGTTACGGTTACGATCGAGGAACGGCGAGTAACGAGTTTCGAAAGAGTTTTATGTAAACGTAAATGTACCTAGACTGCGGATTTTTGTGCGCTCTTGGAAAGTTTGAAGAAGACCCCTTCGTTCGTACGAAGCAGGCAGACAAAAGTTCCATTCCGATGATGAAATTTTCGAATAATGAAACGATTACTTGTTTGATATGCAGTTTCATTTATTTGAATAAATATTGTGATTATCTTTCCATATTTTTTGCTAACATAATTCTTTCAGTTTAATTCTGCATACAGAAGCTCTCTCACGTGTTATCAGGCATGTTATCAATGTGTCTCTGTTTCTTTGTTGCAGAAATCAAAAATGTTGAAATGCCTACATTTTTATTTTTTGGATTCTCCAAAGTTTTTCCACTATTCAACCAGCATCTGAGAAATTTATTTTAAATAATTTTCGATATCACATTTTTTGTTTCTTTTTATCTGCAACATTAGATTTTCCAACTACCATATATTTCTACTAACTCTGTCGCATTTACAATTATATTATATTTATATCGTAGTTGGAATTACACGTCTCTGCCAAATTGCCATTGTTATTACTTTCGTCGAATGCTATCACTTTCATACGAAGTAATAAATTAGGGCTGAAATTCGCTCAATTGAATGAAGGACAGCGTACATGTACCGCTAATTATAGGATACGTGAGAAAGGCATCCGTTATTGAATAATACAATATTCAGATAATTGAATATTCGTGTAATAGAATGTTCGAACATTAGTTCGAACATTAGTTCGAACATTACAATCGAGGTTCGGATATTTGGATTCGGATAAGAGAGTCTTTATTATACATCAATTGCGTATAATACACGAAAATGTGTAAAACATTCGAAGTACTAGTTGCAAGTACACTTAATGTCTGAGATGTGTGAGATTAATTAAAGAATTTTCATCATGTTCAGAATTTTATACGTATCATTGCTTCGAATACCAAACAAGTCACATCAGTCGGATTATTTTTACGCCGAGTTTTCGTTGTTTGATGTGCGACTTATACGTATATCGTACGTCGTGGCTGTACAATAAAAAGACGCGGGTCTATTCGTTTCTAGGTCAGTCCTTTCGAAAGGGTCAGTCCTCGTAAAGTACAGCCGAAGTACATAAAGGGATTTCAGGGCTCGGTGGTTGATGGTCTTGCTACGAAACCCGAATAACACCTTGCTTTTGACATATCCTTGATACGTTGCTAGCGTGACACGCCAAAGGAATCGTCGATACTGTTACATACGGAATCGCATTATTCAAAGATTTAAACATTCCCGATTTTTAGCGATTAAAGTCTTTGAAAAAATTCGAAAATATTCGTACAGAATATTAAAAGAAATCAGTAATTTATTCAAATACGTTGCTTCTATACGTGAGTCTATTCTTATGGTTCTTTGAAAGAAATTATGATAGAACAAGCTATAGCGAAACTTTGAAGGTTCAAATTTTGAGCGAAAGAGAAAAATATGACAGTTTCATGATTATGTTTAGAACATAGGTATATAAAAAGTAGTAACTTTTTAACTATTTAATGGAAGATTTATGAACGTTTTACGAGCAGTAACATTATTGTATTTCATCGGT
Organism: Lepidotrigona ventralis hoosana; assembly: GCA_002806875.1. NCBI lineage: Eukaryota > Metazoa > Arthropoda > Insecta > Hymenoptera > Apidae > Lepidotrigona > Lepidotrigona ventralis. The sequence continues at coordinate 38,082 of NIPQ01093133.1, forward strand.
GCACCGTTAAGAAGTTAGGAAATGAATTATTTGTGACAGTTATTTATGACTTTAGTTTTCAGATTTGAAATTATTAACTAATAATCTGTTTTCCCTTTTTTTCTTGGAAGTCAACGAAATCCCCATGATACAGGTACGTAATTATTTTCATAGTCTACTTCGGTCAAAGAGATTGAAGAAAAATAGAAGTAAAGTAAACTAGAATATAGAATCCGAAAGACTATGGATGTTCGTTCGATTAAATACAACCTAGGCAAATATTTGTTTCATCCATTGAATATTGCGATACATATATTACTTTGAATATTCTACACATTTTGATGTACCACGTACGCTCGACAAATTTTTGCACCTCTGTATTCCCTCGAAAAATACACAGAAATCCGCAGTATAAACATACAATTCCCCGAAATAAAACCATGGTCCAGTCCAGCGTTGAACATGAAACCGCAAAAAGTTGGGTAACTGGTTTTTTTTTTTTCATTCAAAATTCGAACGTTCTCGATGGTAGAAATGACCAGGCAAACGTTAGTCCCTTGATTAAGCTTCGTACTCGTGCTTTCTTTTATTTTTTTTTTCTTTTTTCTCTTTTTTTTTACGAGACTGACTGGCACGGAAGCGAGTTCGTCCGGGCTGGACCTTTTCCGGCTTCTTCCCCTTCGTCGGCTGTTTCGCTTTTATTACGGCGTGAGATTTTCGCACCGCCATCCTGCTAATAATTTATCACGCTGCTGGTTGGTTCTTGTTCACTCCGCGGAGGTCATCGATACTCCGGATCGCCTCCGTGCAACACAGATCTCTCTTGCCGAAATTTGCCGCGTAACCGCTGAAGATTGAAATCGTTCTTCGATCAAATCGTGACGTCCGCGTGATTAACGTGCCGTGCTTCCTCGCTTTTTTTCGTTTCCCGTTCGTTGTGTGCCGGAATGTGCTTCTATTGTTGTTTTGCACTTCGTCGAATGAAACTGCGCAAACGCGGAACACCGTTGAACGATTAACGATGTAATTGGATTTAACCGTTGCCTTCTCTCTGCCAACATTTTTTGATGCTGTGCTGTGAGCTGGATTTCGGATTTCGTACATTTGTCGTTAAAAATTTAACGTACTAGGATGAGTCACCTAATTCTATCATCTTAAATTATTATCTCACAGCGAGACTTCTTGTGTCATTTAACCCGTGACAACGAAACGTGAGTTGTACTAAAAATATAATTTAAATAAAGAAACTAACTATTTTCGTTAGAATACTATAGCGTTATACGTTATGCTTTGAATTACGTTATTGGAGTTTTTTAATCTCCATGGATCGATGAATATAAAAATTGGACTCTCGCGTAATATTGTAACAAAATTAAACTGTAGAATGTAGCTTCACTGTAAGGAAATAATTGTGATTAAAATATGAGGGAAAAATCACATTTCTTTCAACAGTACTAACAGTGTAATGCGATGAAAATATTTTCCCCGAAATTTTATTTTATTATGTATCCGTTAATCGCGTATTTTAAATTAAGCGATGTCAGTTTGTTAAACCCAGGATAAATTCAGCCGACGTAGCATTGAATTCAATTATGAACAACGGCAGTTTTGTTTTTTGGAAAAATCAACGATATCAATGTCTGCTCAAATTCATTGATGTTATCGGCTGAAACGTTCATATTTTGTTTATTAAAGGAAAAAACGAAACAAAACAAAATCAAACGCATAACGGAAAATGATAAATTAATCCGTGCTTGTTTCCATTTCGGAACTGGGGAACAGTTGCCAAAAAGTACTACTAACCTGTTACGCAATTACTGAATATTTCATTTTAAAATAAATTTATAAATTAATAATGAACACCAATATATAACGAAAGACTAATTAATATTATTTATAATATATTATAAATCAAATCGAATATTTACAAATGTGATAAATCAGTATTTCATTTTAGAAAACGTTATTGCATTTAGCGGTTCGCTGTGTGCAATTTTCTTCAAGCCAGTTTCTTTATCATTTTTTCATCTCCTCCTGATTTCGAAATATTCTACGAACTTTTTTCTTCGATACCCTATTAAAACTGTTAATTGATTTAAAAAACTGTTTTTAATTGAAATAACAAAACGCATTTGTCACGAGCGTGCTCGTCACAGTTAACAGGTTAAACCAATCGCATTTGTATTTCGGAGGAATTGTATTCTCCATGGGGAGCATCAAGTATCGAACCAACTATCCAATCGAGAAGAGCTCGTTGAAAAAATAAAGGAAGAACGACATCGAAATCGATCGGTTTAGAGGCGGTAGGCAACGCTGATCAATCGTTCGATCTATCGGAGGACAATTCGAATAATTGAGAGCTTGGTTAATAGATGTTTCGATAATTGACATTCGGTGAATATTGCACCGAATTTCGCCGGTGATTCCATTGATGAAATGATTGAAGGCACGAGTTTATCGAGCCAGTGGTTCGATCGTGCCAACAAAACAAGGACGTGTTTGTCGTGGTTGTTGGTCGTTACAGAAAATATTGATTGTAAAACGTTGGATGCAAGAAATTGTCAGTGCTGAAGGTTTTTGAACGATTGAAGGTAAAATATTTTTTGTCAAGAATTGTTAGAAATTAAATTAGCCAGAATTTGATATTAGTTTCTAATTGATAATTTCTTTGTCAACCCTTTGTAACATGAAATTGTTTCATTTTACTGCTTCACTATTCTGTTTTGGTAATGCATCGAACAAATGATTCATTTGAAACAATTATTAGTCTCTTTCTTTAGTTTAGTTTTTAGTTTAAATAAGTGAACGAAATTCTGTTTATACAATTTGACTTGTGTAATATATAAGTAAATGAAATGAATTTTAATCATAGACCTGAAATGATGATGATTTTCAGCTAATATTATTTTGTATTTGTCCAATATTTGCGTACTTAATATTTGAAGGAAAGGCATAACATCGAAACAATATATCTAGTAATAAAAAATTAATTTCTTTCATTGACTCACTTAACCATTGTACAATGCGAAGAATTTATCTTCGGTTCAGTCAGAAAGCAGTTGAATATATCAAAGTTGATTTAATTTAAATATATTTTTAAATATCTATATTCTATTTATATTTAAATATATATAAAATCAAAGAAAAATAAAACGTAGAACCTAATCAAACACTTTACATCCAAAGGGCCTATTGCATCCAACTTTTTCCAATTATTTTTCAAAACGAATTGTCCTTCGTTCCTTCTCGAGGAATCATCGAAATCCTCCGGCTTTCTCGCAGAGAGTAATTTCTTCTAAAACGAAGGAACGAAGCCGAGACCGCTTCACCGGTGATTCTTACGAGCTGAGAACTCGCGCAAATAATTTACCAAGTGGTCGTAAAACCATGGTCTCTCCCGAGAAACGAAATGGGTTAATTTTCGAGTCTCTGTTTCGATCTAACGGAGAGCCTAGATGAGTTTATCACGGTAAATATCTTAAGAGATCATCTGTTATGTCTGTCCTTGTCCCTTTTAACGTGATAAACGTGTTGTACCGCGTGTCCCTGCGAAAGTGCCGACATTTGGTGCAATTTTCAAGATAAACATTCCTATCCTGAATGCTCTGTGGCCTTGGTGATTTACTTCTTCGCTTGATTTCACGTTCAAAACGCAAACAGCTTGGCAAGACGAATGTTTACGATAATATTTTTCTTACATCTAAAGCCGGCCAGGTGTCGCTGTTCATCATTCATTCCTTCGAGAATTAACTCGCCCGCTTTAATATCCGCATCACGTATATCTCAAATGTCTCGAGGAAACTATTTGTCCGAATTCACTGCGCTGCGAAATAAAAGTACGATCGCAGCAACATCATACGTGGATATCTTTTGACACTTTTTCACGTATCGAAATTATGAAAATAATTTGCACACACTAGTATTGAGTAATTATTAACTTTATTTAGTGGCAGGAAATTTATTTATTTACTTATCAAGAATGTTGTTGAGAAAGAGGAAATAATGTTGGGAATTTCAGAGGGCAAATGAAGAAGCTATGATGGAATAAATGTTGAAAATAAATTCAAAATCGGAAGTATATAATTTGATTTGTATTAATATGTTCTCTATACTATTTATACGTCATTGATCATATCGATTTTATAAAAACAAAATTAAAGAAATATGATTTCGTTGTGAAGTCATTGCCTCTAAGAATATTAATTAGTATAAATATTCACATTTACCCTCAATAAATAATGCAAGATCGTGATCTGCTTCAACATTTTAGGTAACAAAAATTATTATAACTGAGACTAGAGATATTAATATTAATATTGAATAACATAATTTAATGTTAATGTTAAATTAAATAAAAGTCTATTGGTTGCCTTTCAAATAAAGATCAGCAGAATATTTCGAAATAAACATGAACTCAATTTTACCACTAAGAAGGAAAGTTCCTTTTTCTTATATAAATATTTAAAACTGTCAGTTATTCACTAAATGAGGGAAAGTAAAATGGAGATTACATGTATATATTGCACGTAGGATTCAAGTATTCGCTGTTACATCGTGTAAATGAAAATGAGAAATATAACGAACGTGGAGAAGTAGTTGCGAGCTCGATATCTGTTTCCAAAGCACGTAAATTACAAGAGATGAATACGGTGAGACGAAATTGGTGAAATTCATGTTCCCTTCAAGGGGGGGGGGGGCAGCCAGTTAATTAACTTCAACGACGATGCGCGTATTATGTTAAATAAGCAACGATTAAAGCATCACCGTTAACGCGTTTAACTTTTGCCATCTTTATGGGAATAGGAGGGTCCTCGTGACGAGATTGAAGCGGATTTGCAAAACTGTCGCTCGGAGTCTTGATGAAACGCGCCACGGTAAATTGACACGTTAATTGATAAAGTCTTCCAGCGTCGTGCTCCGACCAAAACAAGCGCAGTCAGCGAAGAACGAATAATTGAAACAGCGTAATTATTACTTTTTCCAAGATGCAATCTGACGGATGTGACAGAATCGATGTGTCGAAGAACATTTTATTTATTTTAAGTCGCATTAACATGCACAAAGCCATCGAAATTTATTTAAAAAAAAAATAGGTTTGTGATATAAATATACTACAACTTGAGCAGTATTTAACAATATAAAATGATTCAAGTCGTATAAATTTTTTTTAATTTTATACATTTAATAATATTTATTTATTAATATTAGCACGTCAGTAAATGGTACTTTTTTGTTGTTGTACTATTTGATTTAATTACCTGACTAAAAATTGAGTTGAATTGAGTTGAAGAATAGTTCAAATTCAATGATTTCCTTTTATTATAAAGGATTTGCTCGAATGAAGTTCGTCAAATGTAATGATGTTGTCGATACACAAAAATTCAAGCCATTTTTTCAGTTCAAAAAAATCTTGAGCCACATTGAATTGAATATAACTTTCCTCGATCTCATTTTTTATCCTGTATTTTTTAATTTAATACTGATAAATAAATTTCTTTCTTCACACAATGGTTTTTACGTTCTACAAAATTTGAATATAATAGAATAGTTGTTCCTCATCTCGCCGGTTTTATTATAGTGTTAGTTAGCGACGATCGAACAGAGAAATATTCACATTAAAAGTTGTAGCAGGCGTGAGTATTTTATAACGCGCTTCTACGCTTTTCGGTCGTAATTTTTGTCGTTTCGTGATTGATTAATTCCTCTGACCGTGCGAGGTTTTTTTCTCTCCTAAATCCGTACGCCGTACACTGTGACACGGCCATCAGAAACGAGGGGTATAGTTTATAGGCATTCCAAAACGGTTAATCCACGAAGCTGTCTCGAGCACGAAGCGAGGAAATATTTCCGCGTGAGTTTCGGTTGGCCGATTTCGTGCAAGAACCTTACAAATGAAACACAACGAACATTCAAAACTCCGATATGTACGTGGAACCGTAAGCTGGGAAAATCGTTTTGAAAAGATTTCCCTCGTTATTTTCTTTTTTGTCCGATCGAATGAAATTGAGAGTTGCTGTACCCTTTCCGACGGATCGATTTCTTTTTTTTAATGGAGCACTCTCTTTCGGTCTGTGACTTTGAAAATAGGAATTACTTATATTCTCTTTCTGTCTTTATGATTTTCTGTTTGTACGATTGCAATATTACAAAATTATCGCTCGCGATGAATCGAATTACAAACATTATGATTCGGTAAAGAAGATGGTAATTGAAACGCTGATCGATATTTCCAATTATGTTAAGCTGATTTTAGTTACAAGTATTTTAGTTACAAGTATGTGCAAAATGATATTCGACACATTTTGTCTACTTACAAGGACTATATATTAAGAGATATGAAATTTTCAATAACGTTTTCAAATTCTACTGTATGTACTGTTGCTCATTAAAGTATTCGAACATTTAGTGGAAATCCTCTCCTTTTTCATTGACACTGTAATGATTGTCATATTAATCACGACAGATTTTATTTATTATGCAGATGTAATCAATAATCATGTTAGTAGAAATTTTCACATGATATTTTGTTAGTTAAATTTCTGAGAAACGACGACGTTATAATTATAATTCTGATTCTTAAATATAATCGATGAATGTTTCACTACTATAAATAACATTGAATGAACAAAATTTTTCACTATAACTGAAATAAAGACCACATAATTAAAACAGTTAATTATATTTATTAATGTATATAATGTTAATGTTAATTATATGATTAACACTAAATATAATATTAATTATAAATAAAGTAGAAAATAATTTTCATAGCACAAAAGCAAGCCGTTGTTCCTTTTGAAATCTTAACACACTCTGTACTACTCATATACTAACGCGTTTCCATAGTTATCATAAATGTTCGAGCATCTTTATGAGCCACTTACACATAAGCACTCGGTAGATATCTATTAAACATGCTCAAAGGTCCGGCTTCGACTCTTTCGAGACGACCATTCTTCAACGAAATGCGTTCATTCGATTTTATATGACAGATGCACGCGTCTGTACACACGCCTGCACTCATGCGAACGAGATCGTGTTTGCCGCAGTGCAGGAACACCGGGGAACAGGATAGTTATGCGGCAGCCACGTTTCACGGTGTACTTTCGAGCCACTCGGCTCGGCGCGAGGACCATTCGGTTATTCATGCGTTCCGCAGCTTGCGATCGGTAGCGAATACGCGTTGCTTCGTTCGAATTACGCGTATAAATTGCCCGGCTTCTCAGCCGTGTAAACGAATACTCCATTACACTTGCAATCGGTCTTGTTTTTTCTTTCCTTCCCGTCCCCCCTCCAACGTTTGTCCGTTTGAGTTTCGTATCGTAGGTCGACGGAACGCTCTTCGATCGACGGAACAACATTAATCACAATAGGCGGGAGAAGTGTTTGCCTCTCAATATTCTTGATGGAACGTTCGCATCCGACGCACGCTTAGGATGTTTGGCGTTCCAGGCCAAAGTTACACGTGTAACAGAAGTTGTCAGAAGATTGTTAAAATATATGAGCTCTTCTCAATTTTCTATAATTATTTGATTTAACGCATTCAGTGCTCGTTAAAATGATGAAAACTCTACAATTTTGTCACTGAATGAGGATATAATGAATTAAGAAATGTGTGTACGTGCCTTATCCATATATATTTTAACGTAATTTTTGTACGTAAATATACACCTTGTCGTAATATATTGGATACGTTTTTTGTCCAATATGAGTTTTAACAAGTGTAAATTAATTATTTTAAGCATATTGGATTATCTGTACGATATTCGAGAACGAACTAGATACTCGGAGGTGTCTAAATTCTACTACGATTCGAATTTTTGTATTTCAATCTTACACTTTCTTTCGATACTACGAACCTCTTTGTTCGTTGAATTATTCTTAATTTTTCTATGCTTTTCTGGCCGTTCTCCACGTTCCAAATTTGAACGAAATCTGATAAAGTGTGCATGATTTTCTGGTTAAATTTTGCGTTAAACATCTTCTTCAAATCTCGTTTCCTAAAATGGGAAATGTAAAAATTTAAAGATCGTAGCAAGGTTAATATAAAGTTTAATCAAGAAATCAGAAATCTTATCTGTTACTACGATTCTCATTATCGATAATTTTTTAGTCAACTTTTTAGTGATTGTATTTCTTAAACGTTAATAACACCAGTGCTATTATTTTCCAAAACCTGTACTCGTAATACGATCAATTTTGAAATTACAAGTTTTTTTAAAATAATGCATCTGACGCATTCGACGTTTGGCCATGTTTCGCTTTCATACAAAATCTATCTTTTTTAACAAAACATCAATCGCGTTACGTTCGGGTAGTTTCAAGCTTCGAATCGATGTTTGATAAATATTATTTCATCATTTTTAATTCCATTTGTACACATTACATTTCCGTCCGTTTTCATTTTCGTTACAAATGTAGAACATTAATATGTTAAAAAGAGTTCTCACCCATGAATAAATGAAAATTAAAAACTGAAATTTCTCCGAAAATTTTGATTGATATATCTACGCGTATGTACGTGTGTGGGTTGCTAGAAAAAAAAAAAAAAGAAAAAGGAAAATATCGACTGTGTATTTCACAGCATTTATTTTTTTAAATTCTCCATGCAACACCGAAATGCTTTCCCTTTGTGTGACACCGGAACATTTTTTGACTTTGAAACTCGGTGGCAACGCCGCGGAATGTGGACTTCAATTTTTAAAAACGACGATCGATTCGCGCAATACTCACGAATATTCACCGACACGATGGAATTGGCTGACAGTGTTATTAAAGTATATAGCTTAGTTGAGGTGCATGCACGTGTACCGTAAGTACATTGTCGCTCGGGCCACTTCCCTTTGGCGCAGTCTAATTTTAATAAATGCGACCGGCGGCCGAGCAGGAAAATTATTTTCCACCGGGTCCGAAGGGTTGCGCGCCACCGGGTTGCGTAATTACAAACCACAACAAAGTAAAAAGAAAAGGAAAAAGAACGGGGTGAAGGGGGAGTAAAGAAAGAGTAATAAAATTCACGCTTGCGATAAAAAGAGGAACGTTCTATCTGGCGAGGAATATGCAGATAAAAAAAAGCAGGGAAAAGGATGACATGTCGCCGAGAATTACGCGAGATATGTTTCCGTGATATTTTTTTCCTATCAAATCGATATTCGTGAGAAATGTAACGACGAGACGTATAAAAACTTTCGAGCGTGTTGTTATCCCTTGTCGAAAGTTTGGAAGTCTAAAAATGAACTAATTCTTGAATGGTGTCACGAATGGCTGTAAGAGTTTGCGTTATATTACAAAAGTTCATGACATTTAATTATGATATTTTCAAAATTAAACGTTGTAAAATTTTAATTTTAGATATGCATCCATCTTTTGACATGTACCGTTCGATAAATTTATCTCGTCTTTTTATCTCCAGTAATGCAATTAATCGTTGAACATTTCCAGACTTGCGTTGAAAATCTTGCGTGTTGAAATTGTTCACGCAGTTCGCGAATTGTTTTTGATTTCAGAAGAAGCTGTACACAGTACTCGGTTGGTCGAAACCGACACTTTTCAAGAATGGCCGACGCAGCAAGATTCGAGTCCTTACATTGATACGTCGGTTCCGTCGAACGTGACGGGCCTCGTTGGGAAAACCATCGAGCTCCTCTGTAAAGTGAAAAATCTTGGCAACAGAACCGTAAGTACCTTTCTTGTTGATCCTCAAACGGATCGTAGAACTGCATTCTACAATGTACAGTATTTGAGCTTAAGTTTTGGAAGGAATTTTCAAATGGAATGTACGCTATTTTATCAATTTTGTTGCTATTTATCAAAACTATTCAAATCTCGTGTTCTGTTTATTACCAACAATGTGAGTGTGATAAGCTACTACAAATTCTCAACTGTTCATCGTCTTACCTGTTCTAAGATTAAAGATTCACATGATTCATAATTGCAAGAAATTCATTTCCGATGGTAAGTGAAAAATATTTTACTTAATTTTTCTTCTCTCCAACTCTCGTTCGAAATTTGAAGCGATCGTCGAAACACGCTCGCCGAAGAGCGATCTTTTGATCCCTGACCGAACTGAGTATTCGCCGTAATTTGTTCGTAGTTGGCAAAAGTGTTCACATTGTCGACTAAGATGGTTCGCGAATTGTTCGCGAACAGCAGTGTGGACGTGGCATAATCAGGGAACTGAGAAGTTGGCTGTCGAGACTTTACAGTGACAAGAGCCAGTACTTAGTTTGCTTCGTCTGTCCCTAGGTTACCTGTATAATTTAATACGTTCGTTACCAAGCGTCACAGATGTGTGACACGCTAATTGTAAGTGCTATTCGCGGTCTAACGTCACCATAAGATCATCTATATTATATATTGTACGATACGTATGTTAAAATATGCACTATTATATATTACATAAAACTATAAAAATTTGATATTCAGCTATGGAAAATGATTCATTTTTCTTGTTTCTCTAACCTAATTTATTCATTGATGTCGAATAAAAATAAATGGTTAAATTTGCAAATTCTTTCGTTGACAGACCAAATTTAAAATTTACAAAAAATCCTACCCTCACGTCATCTATAGGTTAATTTTATACTTGAATAATTATCTGCTTTTCTCTAATGTTATGACCAATTGTTTTTGATCTATTATAATTATTTTTGAAAATTACAAAAGGCAAGGGATTCAAAAACGAATATTATTTTCTCTGATAACAGTATCGTATTTTGTTATCAAAAATGAAGAATTTAAATGTTGAAACTATAATGTGAGACACAAGATGCACTCGTAATTAATAATCCTTCCGATTTTTACGATTCTATAGTCCCGAAGAAAGGAACAAACATTATCTCCACAGACACGGTATTGCCCTCTAAAAGAAAGTTTTTTTAATAGCACGCGCCTCGCTCGAATTTGTTTGGAAAACGACAGTTTTCCCATGGCTTTACGAGCTAGACACCGTTAGCGTTAAAAAGTCGTATCCGAAGATAATGCGCGCTGCAAAGCACGTTGCGTTATGTTTCGCTTGACATCCTTCGCCGTCAGCTTATTACCTGCCGCACTNCCAAGTCCCATGGCTTTACGAGCTAGACACCGTTAGCGTTAAAAAGTCGTATCCGAAGATAATGCGCGCTGCAAAGCACGTTGCGTTATGTTTCGCTTGACATCCTTCGCCGTCAGCTTATTACCTGCCGCACTCCTTTCTTTATAACATTGGATCGTACAACTTTTACTCCCTCCTTCCTTTTTTCCTTTTTCCCTCCTCCTTCTGATACCCGTTCACGCTGTTGTGCCATTATTTTCCAGTCCAACGCCCGTTAAGTTTACACGTCGTTCGTTCTTTACAGATACGATCCACTGTTTGCTAAATCGTTTTATTTTCTATCAGCGGCAGGCTACGTCGCGATTCGTTTCATCTCGCGTGACTTACGAATTAATCTTTCCGCGAATACGGATACGTGTTTCCACACGCGTGCCTCTACGCTCGTTTAATCGTTTCCCCGTGTTCGCTTCGTTCGCGAACAAAGTGCATTTACATCGGGCTGATTGTTTCGCGTGCGAGTTAAGTAATTCTCGGCATTCTCGTGACACTTTCGAATGAACGTTCTCTGTCTGTGTCGCGCGACGAGCCACGAACAGTGGACAATTACTCGCGTAAAGTGAAAAAGAAAAAAAAAAAAAGAAAAGCAAATCAGAAGTTTGAAAATTCGAACTGACGATAAGCTTCTTGTGTGTGCTTAATTCCAATTGAAAGTGCACATAATTCTGAAGCTATTAGCACGTGGTTTTAATATGAACGATTTATATCTCACGAAACGTTCTTAGAAACGATTTTTAATTAATTAAGCTTCCAACTATTTGCTACAAAATTATTTTGTACGCAGCTCATCACCGAATTTAATTTTCTTGTTTATTTATATTATATATACGCAAATCTATGATACTAATTAAGAAATTTTCTAATGAGTTCCCAATTTCATTCGAGCCTACTTGCGTTTTTGTTTATATTTTCAAATTTCTTTGAAACTGATCTTTGGTATCTTGTATCAAACGAAATCCAACTTCGGATGGTTGAATTTCANTACCAAACTCGAACCAATCACGATTGCCGGTTGCCGTCTTGTCAACTCCCAGAAGTAGTTATAGAAAGTCCCCCCGTCGAAATCGATTTCGCCGAGAATGCGCGCTTCTGCCGTCGCATTTCGGGACCTCATAAATCTCCCGTCATCGATCTGCTTTCGGGGAATAAACCTCACGTTTATTTTCTCTGCTGTTTCTGGCTTCTCTCGTTCGCAACCGAACGTCGAACGTCGAACTTCGCCATTATATCGAAAAGTTAGCGTTACCTTTTCAAAGGTCTGTGACTCTGGCAGCGTGAGTAAAGCAACGTTTGAAATCGGCGTGTATGGCCAGGGCCAGTCAATAAACGAGACGTCAAACATCACGCGTGCCCCGTCGGGGCAATTGATTTGTTTGCGTGACACGCGCGCGTCCCTCCTACCCCTCCCACCGGAGAATCTAGCATGAAATCGGCTAAAACGTCAACATTTCTAAACGAGACGTCAAACATCACGCGTGCCCCGTCGGGGCAATTGATTTGTTTGCGTGACACGCGCGCGTCCCTCCTACCCCTCCCACCGGAGAATCTAGCATGAAATCGGCTAAAACGTCAACATTTCACTGATAGTTGACGAATGGAATGTCAACGTTCCTCGGAATTACCAATTCCGAGAAACGCTTTGTGGAACAGTCTGTTTACACTCCGCTATAATCCCCTTACGTGTGCGCACTTGTTGCTAGAAATAGTTCTGATAGTTGACGAATGGAATGTCAACGTTCCTCGGAATTACCAATTCCGAGAAACGCTTTGTGGAACAGTCTGTTTACACTCCGCTATAATCCCCTTACGTGTGCGCACTTGTTGCTAGAAATAGTATGAAGAAGGCCAATCAATCAGTGTAGAAATTTCGTTCGAGCAGTTCCTCGCCTCAGCTCGTACCGTCAACATGAAGAAAGTCACGTCCAATATCGTTCAGGCGTGATTTGTTTCTTCTTGAAACGTGTCGAAATCTGTCGAAACTCGTCTAATATTAATATCTATTGTACATTTGTTTGCGAATTGATGTAATTGTTAATGATACTATTGGCTTTATGCGACTGTTAAGGGTTAAATGGAATAAGATTCTGTTTAACTTGAAGTTGATAGAAGAAAGAATGAAAAAGAACATTACATCGATGATGAATACACAATCCATGTCAGAGTATGTATTCGCTTCGATAGTTAATAAAATTTGATTTCAGACTCCTTGATTTTTCTAAAAGCTTGTAAATTGTTGAAAGTTGCCAGTATGAGTGAACTCAGAAGCCAATCATTTTCTACAGACAAGAGTAGTTAAAATATCGTAATGATTATATTATTGACTAAACTGTCTTTTAAGATTTTGATATCTGCGTTATCTACGTTGCCTTTAATGAGAAACGAATTACACTGATTGGTACTCATTTATAGAATTTATTCGATTCTTTTTCGAGACAATTTTCGACGTGATCGATAGTTTCGATGATGTTTCCAGCTTTAATCTCGTTTCACTCTGTAATAAGAAATACGTGTAACTTTTGATAGCGTATTAAATTTGGAAAAAAAAAGATAACAATACCAGACATTTATAAATGATCGTTCCATTGATTTCAGGTATCGTGGGTAAGACATCGAGACATCCACCTGCTGACGATCGGCCGATACACTTACACGAGCGACCAGCGTTTCGAAGCGATGCACACGCCGCACGCAGAAGAATGGACATTGAGGATACGATATCCTCAGAAGAAGGATTCCGGTATTTACGAGTGCCAAATATCTACCACTCCGCCGATCGGATACTCTGTTCAACTGAACGTGGTTGGTGAGTTATCTATCCTCTAATCTTGATAGAACTTCGTTCCTCTAATTAAATTACCATCGCGAGTCACTCGAATCAACTTTCCTCTGCTGAGCTGCTTAAATCGAATAAATGTCTTTTAAGAATATACGTGCCATTGGTGCCTTCTTATCAGTCATATGCACAGACACATATGTGTAAATATGTATTTATTCAAAGGTTCAACTTTAGGAGTACTAAATCTTAAATTCATTAGTTGGAGACCAAACTGTTGCTTATTGACACTAGAACTAACAAATTAGCCAAAATGACGAATTTATAACTTTTTAAAGTAGTTTTGCAGTGCTGTAATGCTAATTTGAATGATTTTTATAAAATACATGAACAGAGCTGTGTGTTCTTTATTGTATTGTAAACTTCTTCATATTCCTTGCACTCGAATTTCTCTGATACAATTTTTTATAGTTTAGTCGATGGTAGTTGTAGTGTTGGATATAATTTTATAGGTTGGAAGATACATTTTCGCGCGTGTCATAAATAATAAGTTAAATTCGTAGATACATATGTCATGCTTGATGTCATTTTTATCCCTGTTCATCGTAATCATTCGCATAACATGCTTCTAATTAATTAAACAATTCAATTTCTATCAGCATCTATTTCGGATGAATAATATTTTTTTTTAGAGAAAAACGAACGAACGCGTTAACAAGTGAGTAATTATTTTTCGGTATATATACTCATTCACCGTCGTTATATCAAGTCACAAGCGAGAATGAATAATTTTATGAAGTTTTTCGAAACATCATGAGGAACATAACGCGGCCCTTCGTTGTTTTAAGGTTAACCCTTTTAAGGTTGTAAGGAAAACTCGAGGTTTTTCAACGAATTGCGCGAGGTGTCGCCGGCGAAATTACAAACGCGGATATCATAGCTTAACAGCAGACTAACTTATCGCCCGGGACTTTATAACCAAACAGATATCGCGGCAATGACGTGCGTATCGGTGGTTTAATCGTTCACGCGACGACGGCTATGTGAAAGGAAGCCGCGTTATTATTCTAGCAACGTAATTATACGAGCTGCATATGAGCCACACGCTTCATATGTATCGAGCGACATGTGGGCGAAGGGAGAGATAGAGAGACAGAGAGACATAGAGAAAGGGTGGGAGTGAAGGGTGAGGTTGTGTGTGGAATCTTCCGGAGGTATAAACACCGGAATGACAATGCGGAAACAGCGCGTATGTACGCGCGCTTTGATGTTATCCGATGAAAGCATCTATTAATTTGGAGGAAATTTTCCACTGTTGATCGTGACGTATACTTCCGTTCGTAAGTTATCGGGCACTCATTTGCTCATTTCGAGCGAAATATTTGTTCAACATTTGTTGCAACATTGATTCCCGCGTTGTTTGATTTTATTATAGCAACGTTGCCGAAACAAAATTTAATTCAATTTAATTCAATCTGCGTATTGATAATTAATTATTTGATTAAATTAATCAAATAATAAAATATGTTATCATAATGTTTCGTTACTTTTTATTAGTGAGTGTTTATTATATAAGGGAATGGATAAATGATCAGTAAGTAAACGAATGCACCATTTAGAATAGATTTAAATCCAGAAATAAAGAACAATGCATACAAAAAAAAAAGATACGCGTAATCAAAGGAAAATTCGAAGCTTCAATTATTAATTATTGAAAAATTAATATTATCTATAATATACATTTCCATGCAAACGTATGTGTGTATCTTAATAATTAGTAGAAATTATTCAAAATTATTCAAACTACGTTCAGGCCTCTAAATCTTACTAGAAATATTGAAGATTAAAAAATGAAAATAAAAATTGTGATTCTAATTTTTTAATTCTGTGATATAAAATGTAAAGTCTTCGGAACAAAGTGTAGAGAAAATCAAGTGAAAAGTGGGAGTCTTTTACTGAAAATTGAAGAAATTTAAAAAAGAGAATAATACTTTAAAAAGCAATAAATACCAATTATCCAGTCGAAGGATCTAGAGAACAGCAATGAAGTTGAGATTATGATACTTTAATAGATTAATTTCCAAGTTATTACGCAACGATGGCGAAGAATACACGGAAGTTTTGGGAAGGAACAGAAATTCTGAAAGCGCATTTGGGAATTGTAAATTAGCGCGGTAATGTTCGTTAGAAGATCGTGCTTTCGTCCTTGAGAAGGTACCAGGCTCAAAATTCGTATGCAGTACGCGTATGCCAACTCGCACACAGTAGAAGCGTATTCGAACTACATTCCAAAAATATTACAAGCTCCTAAATGTTTGACAATAGTAATATTCCTTGAGAAGGTACCAGGCTCAAAATTCGTATGCAGTACGCGTATGCCAACTCGCACACAGTAGAAGCGTATTCGAACTACATTCCAAAAATATTACAAGCTCCTAAATGTTTGACAATAGTAATAATATTTATTAGATACGAAATTAAGATATTAAATCAAGGTACAGAACTGGATACAAAAATTTACAAAAAGAAAAGAAAAATAATGTTTGTTATGCACATTACCGTGTCGAAAAAACATTCAAGAGCTTTATTTTGTACGTAATTATGTGCTGAGAGAAAAGGTCGACATATTGCTAATCGTAAGTACACGTATTGATTTAGATAATTTAGAAATTCTATTAACGAAATTGTAGCAGATGAAATACAGTGGGGATCGTTACTATAAAATTAGAATAGGAAACGTAATGCAAAAAGATAATGAGTTACAATGAAGATAATGTCTAGCAACTATTTTCTTTTCTCTCATTCAATCAAACACTGTGTAAGTATATATTTGAAAAATGGTTTTAAAATAATCTTGAGAAAATAATAAATTATTCCACGAATAATTANGAGCCGAAGTTCGAATCATCGAGCGATTTGTCGCGTTTCAAACACTTCCATTGCGACGAGTCGTTCGTTTGTGTCGCTTTTAAATATCGAATGAAAATGAATTGGAATAAATGAAAATATTTGTTGAAGTAAAAGCTACAAACTGAATAGAGGTAAAGTAGCTTCATATCAAGATTTACGTATGAATAATAAGTTGCTGTAGTTATTAGATAATGATATCTAATAAATTCATTAGATCACGCCTAGTGAATTATTTAATTTAACCGGCAAATTATTTCCGTACTTCGGATTACGTCACACCGTTGAAACGAACGTTGCGTTAAGGTTGTCGACGAGCCCGATAAAAACGATAGCTCGTTCTGATTGCAGAGCCGGTCACAGAGATCGCCGGAGGGCCGGATCTCTTCATCAACAAGTACAGCACGATAAACCTGACGTGCCTGGTCAAATACGCTCCGGAGCCACCATCCACAGTCGTTTGGAGTCACGATCACGAAGTGAGTATAATATTCGCAGCGTTTCCGTGCCCCTTGTTGTCTCTGAAGAACAAACTCGAAGGGATCAACGACGTACCGAAGGGCTTTCGAAGTTTCTAGGTCGCGTTTCAAGAGAGAGAGAGAGAGAGAGAGAGAGAATGAGTACAGCCATTCTGGCGATAAGCTGGGATACATTTCCCATAACTAACGTCGTTCTTTGCAACATTAAAGGGATTGCAGGAATACGTGCACGCGCGGTCCATTGTTATCGCACGGTATCGATTATCGCTGCAATCGAAAGCGTTTCTACGAGCCCTGTTATTTATGAAGCTCGCTAACAAGCTCGCGATTGTTCCCGAACAACGATGCGTAGGGGGGCAACGCGTAAATAAAGACGTAAAAGCGTAAATTATTCGCGGCTGAGGTAAAGCTGCTGTTGATCGAGCATCGAGGATCCTCATTCGTCGATAATGATTTTTATTGGGAAAATCCGCTGCTACGTAAGTTTCCCTTTCGTCCTGTTGTGCAATAGAATGGTGGCCAATTTTTAAAGAGTTTTGAACCTGTATTAGGGAAAATAAAGCGATGGGGAAAGATTTTTAATGCTATTCTAAGAAGAAGATGTGCAATGTGAAATATGTATTAACAAACTTGGTGATTTTTAAACTTTAGACGTAGACCGTTGAAAATTTGCAACATTGTTTATTATTGCTTTAAAAAATTGTAGTTCCAAAAAAAGAAAAGGAATCGTAATGTTAAACACGCCGTTAATTTTGGCTAAATTGTACTGTTGGATGCCAGGAAAACCTCACGACGTGTAGGCTCTTTCTGAGTAAAATGTTTAATTAAATTCTACATTCGTGTATTATATGCTCTACATTCTATATAATTCTACACTCGTTATGTGTTCAGAATTGATGAAGTTCGTTGTTCAACTAATTGTTTCCCCTTTTAAATGTTTAACCTGATTTACTTTGTTTTAACTTGATGCACACGCTGTAATTGCATTTTCTGATATTATTCGCAAAAAGTATATTGCATAGCAGAATCAAAACTGGAGATGCGGAAATTTCCTTCTGTTAAGAAATACAAATCATATGAATTTCGTGCACATTTTATATTCGTAATACTGTTAGACAATTAATTTTTCTTACTAAGCTACTTCTTTCATTTAACAGCGCAGTTCTCTGTTGACGAATAGACAGAAAAGTAAAAATTGAATTTTGATCAAAATTTTGACAGAAAGATCTTACATTACACTTTAGATTTATATTCCTTCACTAGTCCACCACGAAATTCGTATTTCTTCTCTCTTCAAACTCGCTTAAAATCCGGACACAAGTACACGAATGAACGAGGAGAAAATACATAGCTACGCATAATGTATGGCATCGAGCGTACATACGTCCGCGACGCGTTCGTTTATGTAAAAACACGGAAGTGGAAATTTCGGATCGTTCCGTGGCTAGTCAGCATCCCTCGGCTGTAAGCATGTTTTAAAGGCATTTGTCCCGGAATGCATCTCGCCACTTGTAAGAGACACTTCCTGTCGCCACTTGTCCCCTCGTCCACGGCGCCAAGTAGCTTTGTTCGGAGATAGTCACGTCACGAGGTGGCTAACACAACGTGTCTGTCTGCTTTCTTTCGTAGGCGATTACCTTCAACACGCCGAGGGGTGGCATCAGCCTGATCACAGAGAGAGGGCCCGTGACTTCCAGCCGTTTGCTCATTCAGAGAGCGATCGAGCAAGACGCTGGACTGTACACCTGCTCGCCGAGCAACACACATTCCAGCAGCGTGCACATCCACATCGTCAATGGTAAGCGAAGGCACGTGTGGTGTGTGTCTTCTTTCGAATTATGCGATCTGATCTCACTGGTACTGTTGGATCCAATGGCGAAAGTCAGCCTCGCGGAAAATATTCGTAAACATTTGAACAGTACGATAATAAAATTTAATGTTTCAATGCAATGGTTTTATATCTAATGATTTGATACTTCGTGTGATAGAATAAGTAAACGTAATAATTGAAAATACATTTTGCATGCGGTCGAGATTTATAACGTTTAGAAATTTGATATTTCTTCTTCGTGATTTTAATAAAGATTCAAGTTTTAGATACAACACATGGTTTCGTTAACGCAATTGAAATTATCAGATTCGACAAAATGATTAATTTGTAATTCTTAATTACGTTCAAAACAAGTTAATTTGTAGGGTTTTCTTATTACTGTTTGTTTTTTTCAATTAAAAAACACTATAAAAACAGTACAAGCCCAATTTGGAAAATAGTGCAAGTTCATTTTAATTACTAATGATTTATGAAAGAGATTTGACTGTAAGTACACAGACATAAATTTGAATTATGGATGAAGTGAATATTAATTATAATTCTCTGTGTTTGTTGCATAATTTGGTAACGTACAAAAAACAGTATCATTCTGCATTATTCATCTAACATTTGTATAACATTTGGAAAGGACATACGTGTAGTGTAATAAAAAGTCTCTTTCGTTGATATATTTAAACATTCTTTGTTTGAAAGTTTATCACGATAAATCTGTTNAATGGAATAAACAACGTATTTTTAAATTAGAGATTTCAAACTTTGAAATTATATTTCTTGTTGCACAATTTTTGCTTTTCTTTTTCTTTTTCTTTTCTGCAAAATTATAAGTTTTCAGTGATTTGGAATATCAATGGAAGTCACAGTTATTGATTCATTTATGCTGTTTAATTGTAATTGATCGCCAGTTGGCAGAAGGGAAACTACCTTTCTTACATTGCGTCATAAATTTCGGTTTGTTGCAGAGCATCCGGCAGCGATGCATCACGGCAGCGGCGGCAGAGTGGCTGCGACCTTACTCACCCTCGTTCTACTTCTTTTCATGATCATTTAGCCGGTGCTTGGTTTTCACGGATGGTTTTAACCGCGGCGCAAATTGCCTTGTTATCAACCCACGTCGCGTCGATCGAGTTTGTTTTCGTTCGAACGAACGAGTAGTAGCTCGTTTGAGCGTCGTCGTTTTCGTATCGATCGTGAGAATATGAGGTTCGAGAATATGAGAGAGAGAGAGAGAGAAAAAAAAAGAACGAGACTGTGTATAACATATTCTCCCGTGGTAGAACTCCGTTTATATGAAGTTCGTTTATTTTAATAAAATTTTAATCATTTCCGATTAAATGAATTTTTACTACTTGAATATTATATAAATGAAGAAAAATCAGTGGTAGAGAAGATTCTTATTACTTGAACTCTAATTATATAAATTATTTGCAGAGTTAATACTGGAACCATCAAAATGGTCAAAATGACCAATTTATAATTTTCCATGGAAATTTTATAACAGTGTATTTTTAGAGACTTGAATGATGTTTAGCAAAATATAATCAGAAGCTTGTGCTCTTTATTGTATTATACTTTTTTTTTTCTTATCTCTTGCGCTTTAATTTCCTTGTTGCAAATTTTATATTTTAATCGACGGTGGTTCTAGTGCTAAATATAGAAAATTGATGATCGTCTTTTATATTGGTACATAATCTTTTTAAATCACATCCTACATTTTTTCAATGTTGTAGATGGACAATTTGAGCGATTATCATTCGAATCGTTTGTATCATTCAAAAACACGTAAATGAGGCACATAACATCTACCATAAGTCTCGAAATTCTATGCTAGACGTTTTCAATTTAACTCTTCGAGGTACAAATTTTTAAAGTAAAAAAGAAATTTTCAAATTACACAGAAATTTTATTTTAATAAAACAAGACTAAAAGCAGGATTATTTCAGTTGTTAAATACGTACAGTATTTAGACACAAAATGACACTAATACTAAAAAAAAAGAAAAAAA